>JABUQX010115285.1:27500-32500 GCA_015478945.1 Trachelipus rathkii | reverse complement strand
TGTTCATCATTTTATTTGTTAAAAAAAAAATCGTTAAAATGAATATAAATAAATGTTTGAGTTTTTTAACAGTGGTTCTTATATCTATTTTCTTGGTAAAAGTCGCAGGTAATTTATATTTTTATCAAGGTTATTGTTTTTTGCCCATTATTCCTAGTAGTAGCGACACGGTCAAATTTTTATTGTATTTTAATTATTTTTATTTGAGTAATGAGTGGTCACAAAATCCTGGGTTAATATAATGTAATTATGAGTTAGTTGATTAAACTGGGTACAATTTCGAAACTATGCTACTATCTTGTTATATTTATTTATTGCTTGTATTTTTTCAAATGATTATGTAGTCTTAGGGATGCAAGACTGGGGGTGAAGCTTCCAAAGGTTGCCTCTGGTCCATTACTTACCCCCTATCATTGCTTGTGGAATTAACGGTCTCTCATAGTGGGATAACAGTTTGTTTTGATTCATTCACTTTTTCATTATTTTCTGTAACAATTTTGCTCTTTACTTTTTATTTTCACATTGCTAAAAGCCACGTCATTACTTCTAAACCTCATCTCTTGTTCTTAAAGGAAATGCTGTCGCTTAAACATTTCGACAGTCTCACTATTTCTATCCTCAATTTTTTTTCAGCATAAGGCAGATGTGAGTGCCCACATGTGTGCGTAGGTTTGCGTTGTTTTTGATGCGTCGTGTTATTAGTTTGCGAACCTTCCCGAACTATCGTCTCTATGGCTTCGACTCGGTTATTCCTTTAGTATGATTAATTTTCATCCGTCAGCGCATTTTATCAAACTCTTACAGGCTATCTCCAAATTCTCTTAGACTATATATAATCCAAAATCAAAGCCCTTTAGTATGTCTTCTTCAATATATATATAGCATCATTTTGGATAATCTCCGTAGTGGTGGTACGGCCACTGTGAAAAAAAATAATAACTTTCTTGTTTTTCTGATGGTAAAAGTGTCAAACTTGAGAACCATTTCTCTGTCTATAACAACCTTCAGCAATTTGCATGGTTTCTTACTTTAGAAATGAACCTAGCACAATAAACCTTTTAGTTCTTTCTAATCGATCTCCTTGGAATCTGACTAAACACGCTATTTTGGGTAAAACATGTTTAATGAACATAAGTTGGGAAATGCACGTTTGAGGAGATATATCCTCCACACTCCCCGTTGTTTAGGTAGGTTGGAATTGGGGAGGTCCCGTGGGTGGATACTAATTGTTTCGACTATCCCTGAGATCTGACTAAACACATTGTGCTAGCCAAAAAATGGTTAATGAACATAGATCGGTATATGCATGGCTGATGAGATATAGCCTCCTTACTCCCCATTGTTGTGGTAGATTGAAAACATCCCGAAACACTCTCTCAACAAACGAGAAATATGGGGCTATATCCCCTCAAACGTGCATTTCCCCACCTAGATTTGTTAAATATATTTTACCCAGCACTGTGTGTTTAGTTTAGTCAGATCCCAGGGTTTGTCGGTATTATTAGTATCCACCTACGGGAAATCTCCAATTCTAACCTACCTCAAAAACGGTGAGTGTGAGAGTGTGCATTTCCCAACCTATGTACATTAAACACTTTTTGCCCAGCACAGCTCGTGTTGTCAAATCCCAGGACTAGTCAGTATAATTAGTATCTACCCCAGGGACCCCCACAATTCCAACCTACCTCAATAATCCCCTCGATGGTGCATTTCCCGACTTATGTTTATTAACCATTTTTTGTCCAAAATAGGGTGTTTAGTCAGATCCCAGGATTTGTCGGTTAATTAGTATCCACCCTGTATCGATAGGTGCATTGTGTTGCATGGGATATTTACTAATATTTACATCTAAATTAATTTGAAGGTTTAAATGAAGATTTGATTTTTTAAAGTTATTATCAAAGTTTTAAAGATTTTTTCTCTCTCAAATCAGTCATTCTTCACTCCTAAAATAAAAAATAAAAAAATAAAATAAAAAAATTCTTAAAACTTTCAAAGAAGAATAAAGAAAGAAAGAATGATTTTTTTTTCTCTCAAAATTTGTCCCAGGGCTCTCATTCATTTTGAAAACTTTTTTTTTTTTTTTTTTTTTTTTGGCTCAATATTGGAAATTATGACCGACAGATTTCTTAAGAGCACGACACAAACTTTCATTTTTTAATTTTCATAATTTTGTTTTTCATCTTTTAATATATATAAAAAAATTAAATATTAATTTCCAATATTTTGTAATTAAAATGTTAAAAAGGAAGCTACTCAATATTGTTTGATGCCATTTTGTTTTCCTGAAGGCTCAAATTGTGATGAGAAAGATACAAAATTTTCTAAAACTTCTTTTTACAAGAGGAATACGATTCAATTTACTTTTCATGTTAAAAACGAAAAAAGGGAAAAATTCTTTAAAATTCCCTTTCTAAAGTCCAAATAGTGGAGATTAATACAAAAAGCAACACCTGAGCGCAACAATGCACTGAAATCTGTATAAGAAGCAGGGAAAAACATTTTAATTTGAGATTCCAAAAGACTCTCATAAATGGAGAGAGAGAGAGAGAGAGAGAGAGAGAGAGAGAGAGAGAGAGAGAGAGAGAGAGAGAGAGAGAGAGAGAGAGAGAGAGAGAGAGAGAGAGAGAGAGAGAAAATTTATTTCAAATATATATATATATATATATATATATATATATATATATATATATATATATATATATATATATATATATATATATATATATATATATATATATATATATATATATATATATATATATATATATATATATATATATATATATATATATATATATATATATATATAGAGAGAGAGAGAGAGAGAGAGAGAGAGAGAGAGAGAGAGAGAGAGAGAGAGAGAGAGAGAGAGAGAGAGAGAGAGAGAGAGAGCTGGGACCTTATCAACTATAGCCAAGCACGTCGAAATTCATAAAACTCAAAAGAAAATCTTAAAATGATCTGAAAAGACAAAAAAAAAATGAAAAAAAAATGAAGAAAATGCTCTCATAAAATTTATGAAGCCTCAAAATTTCAAATTTATAAATAACATTTATCTATGGAGGAAATTATCAAAGATAGCAACCTCAACCAATTTTCATGAAACTTGCATGAAATATTTGAAATGAGCTGTAATGAAAAAAAAACGTAAAATAAAGCTCGAGAAATAACCCTGAAAAAGAGTTATGGTGTCTTCCAATTTGATATTTATATAATGTCAATTTAAATTCTGATATTTTTCCTAGTCTTTATAGTACCCGATACTTCATTTTTATATTATTTTTTTTCAACACTTACTGGTTGGGGGTACGGGGGTCTCCATCCCCAGTAGATAAATGTTTGTGTGCCATGTATTTGTCATATTGCAAATTCAAACTTTTGTCAGGGTCATTAGTTTCTTTTTACGTTTTTCCTTCTTTTCAGAACATTTTAAGCATTTCATATCAGTTTCATGAAAATGACGTGCTTCGGTGTAATTGATACGGTCCCTACCAGCGATAAATAGTTCGGTAGTAGAACACTTGCCTAGCAAGCGATAGGACCAAGTTTCGGGACAGGTCGGGGAGAGGGCAAGAGAATGTGAACTGTTCTCTCTTTACAGTACTCTTTGCTTCGTCTCACTCAGACCTAAATGAGTACATTAGTAATGTGTTTTGTTTCTAATGGAAGGAATAGCCGGCAACTATAATACGTCTAGCAGATAGCGCTATCTGCCGTAGGCTTGCATCAACTTAATATAAAGAAAAAGAAAACCATGATTGAATGTTTTCTTGCAAACGAAATGTAAAAAAATGCAAGAGAATGAATTTTGTTACCTTGAATACATCAAACAGTGAATGAGTGCTGTGTCTTTCTCCTTTCGCCATATAAATTATGACATAGAAAATGAATTAAAAATATATATATAACTCTGAGACATTGTTTCCTACATTAAATAATATACAATAATATTTTGGACTTTTAATATAAAATATATAAAATAACATGTATGGAAACCTTCCATGCATTTTTTATTTTGGTTTTAATTAGATGAGATTGATTTGGGTTTATTATGATCATTTCTGTAGGGATTAATAAGTTTTGTATTTAGAAGAGTTTAAATAGAACCTGCAAATTTGTGAATATGTGCAAATATATACATTTGATATTTTACTGGCATTTGATGTGGTGGTTGAGTACCATATTGGTTATGTTGAAATGAAAGAGCATGGTAATATGGTGTATTATAATTTTCTCTAAATGCTTGACCTATTTTCACCTTTCTGAGCTTTCATACGCAGTAGCAAAGAAATCTTTAGCATTACGAACTTATTCGTTAACATTATTTATAGTTATGAAATTTCATGTGATTTTTTACCTTTAATTTATGTTTAAATTCTAACCTTTGACCAATTTTGGATCTTTATTGCTATTGCCATATTATGCATGAGAATCACACCTGTATATTCTTCCAACTCTGTGTGGAAGAGTTAATATTTCTCCAATGAGGATCGTAGATACCTTTTGCTATGGTTATGGAAACTCACTTAAATTCTGTTGTTTGGATGGCTTGATCTTTCTATGGTTTTTCCTTCCTTATTAGTGATGTTTTTTACACACTTGTGTGCATATAAAAGTAAATTTAATAAACTTCTCATAGCTCACTCTTAAATTCACATCTGAAAGAGATGGCTGATTAGGGGAAAACAATTCTCAGATTGGTCCTTAGACTGTAATTCAGCATTTAACCAATTTTAGTTCGAAATTATTTACAGTTTCACACTTTATCATTTCCTTAAAGAGTTCTAAATGATGCATTTTAGAATTTTTTGAGGATAAAATAATTTTACATGAATAAACTACTATATGCTGGATAAGTTATCTATATAGTAGCTGCGCAAAAAGAAGTAAAAATATCATCAGAAAAAGATGATGAAGTTGTTCGTTATATCAAAAGGAGTAGAAAAAGTAGATGGAAGATAAGATGAATGAGTATTAAAGCTAGAATTAGAATATCA
>JABUQX010115285.1:15000-17500 GCA_015478945.1 Trachelipus rathkii | reverse complement strand
TATTCGTTGATCTGTATGATCGATAGGTTATTTTATGATGTTTGACAGAGAATTTTGCTAATGTCCACGTTTATTCATAGTTCAAAATGATGTTATATTTTTGTAATGCAAGACACTTTGATGAATGTAGTATCAATTCATAGTTCAAGATGCTGGTATCTTTGATAGTTTGGATACTTTGTTAAGGAATTTTGTTAGATAATACTGCTTTGTCTGCTGATGATATGATTGAAAAGCAGGTATAGGTTGAGTTTTGCGGTGTAATGAGGGATAGGTTGAGAACTTATTCATAGGTTCAAATGATATGATTTACTGATTTACTGATTTACTGCTTTAGGGGAAGTAAAACATAACAATTTTAGTAAAAAATATATTTTTAAACAAATAACATAAAATGTTATACAAATATGACTTGAATCAATAGATCAATAGATCATGAATGGGTAGGAAGGTGGTGGGGAGGGCAGTTTGATTTACTGTTTTACTGATTTACTGCTTTAGGGTGTGTAAAAATGCAAATTTTTTAAGTTATAAACAAAAAGACTAAAAGTTCTGTGTTATGTTATGCAAAATACGACTTGAATCAATAGACCAATAGATCAATGGATCACGGGCGGAGTGGGGATGGTAGGGTTGGGTGGTTTGATTTACTGATTTACTGCTTAGGGTGTGTAAAAAAAGTTATAAACATAAAAGAATAAAAGTTTTGTGTTATGTTATTCAAAATATGACTTGAATCAATAGGTGGTGTGGATGCAGGTTGGAGTTTGATTTACTAATTTACTGCTTTAGGGTATGTAAAACATAAAAATTTTAGTAAAAATATATTTTTAAACAAATAAAATTAAAAGTTTTATACAAAATATGACTTGAATCAATAGATTAATAGATCAATAGATCAATAGATTATGGGCGGGGTGGGGAGGGTAGGATGGGTGGTTTGATTTACTGATTTACTGATTTACTGCTTTAGGGTATGTAAAACTTAATTTTTTTTAAGTCATAAACATTAAAAGAGTAATAGTTTTGTGTTATGTTATACAAAATATGACATGAATCAATAGATCAATTGATTAATAGATCGTGGGTGGGGTGGGGTGGGGAGGGTAGGATGGGTGGTTTGATTTACTGATTTACTGCTTTAGGGTGTGTAAAAACGCAAATTTTTAAGATATAAACATGAAAAGCATAAATTTTTTAGTAAAAACAAAATGTTTTAAGCAAATAAAACAAATAAATTAAAAAAATAAATAAAAAATAATAAATATTTGAAAATAAATTAAAAAATTTAAATTGAAAACAAAAATTAAACAAAGAATAATGTAAAAGGAAACCTATAATATAAAAATAGCAAACAATATATTTTAGTTGACGTGTATAAAAAGAAAACGAGATTTGAAATTAGAAATGTCAGTCTGAGGCTAAACTTATGTTTACTAACTAAGCACCACACCGGCTCCAGCGCCGGTGTCGGTATCAACTCTGTTTCCTTCTCAGTCTCCTTTCTCCATCCTTCCTTCTTCCTCCTTCTTCCTTCTTCCATCTTCTTCTGTTTTTGTGTTCCATGCATTTCTTCGGGGGACCCCTCCAGGGGGGTCCCCAGACACCCTTTACCAACTTGTAACCCCCCACATATTCGAGTTATACGACCTTATAAACATATTTTGATACCAATATGGGACTATACGAATATTTATTAACTCTACACCGCGCCGGCGTCGTTGTCAACTCCGACTTCTACTCCGAATCCTTTCTCCAGATTTCAGACTTCTACGATCATTTCCCATTTTTAGGGGCCAGCACCCCCCTTCGGGGTGCATGGCAACGTAACCTCGTCTGCGACGAGGTTACGTCACCCCCTATGGGGGTGTCAAGTTTGAGGGAGATACCATGTAGCAAACTCCGGTGCGGTGCGGTGTGGTGTTGTGCGGTGCGGGCATTGCGGGGCCATATACAGCGATAATATATATATATATATATATATATATATATATATATATATATATATTATATATATATATATATATATATATATATATATATATATATATATATATATATATATATAGGGTTGGAAAAAAACATGTTTAAAAAAAACCATTGTTTTTTTATATAAACAAAATAAACCTAGATATTTTTGGGTTTTTATGCTATTTTGATGGTTTTAATGTGGTTTTTATTGGTTTTAATAGATTTTAAAGGCAAAAATCACTACTGGAAACTGTTATACACATGTGCTAACACATTTTAAAATTCCTTAATAAATTTCTTTAGATTCTTAAATTTCAAATTTTCTTGATAACTGTAAACTAGTATTATTATTATTATTTTTGAGTTTTACATAAACTCATAAAGTAAAATAAGAGGGTAAATTATAATATATATACTCTATCTTAAAAAAATTATACTTATTATTTTACCTAAAAACGTATAAAGAAAAGTTTATTCAAATTAACCTATAATGATATACAAATGAATTCTTATTTACCTTTATATTTGA
>JABUQX010115285.1:0-7500 GCA_015478945.1 Trachelipus rathkii | reverse complement strand
ACCAACACCATATATCACTAATACCTGCCATACAGCTTCCCTATTAACTCTATCATACGCCTGTTGTAAATCCATAAAACCTAAATATAATTTATTCTTCTTCTCCCTCATTTTCTCAATCATTTGTTTCAATGTAAAGATTTGATCCACACATCTACCACTTCTAAATACTCTTTGTTCTTCACCAATCAGTCCTCAGTCACTGACGCACTCTTTCTGACCAAAATACCGGCATATACCTTCCCTACAACATTCAATAAACTTATTCCCCTATATTTACAGTTCCCTTTTTCTCCTTACCCTTATACAAGGGTACTATTACTGCTCTCCTCCAATCCCTTAAACTATACCTCCATAAACGCTTTATTACAACCTCCAAAACCAATCAATCCCCATCTCGCCTCCGCTTTTGATCATTTCACTAGTAATTTCATCTATACCTGCAGATTTACCATTCTTCAACTTTTTCACCCTACCCATTACCTCCTCCTTACTAATAACCTCATCCCCAAAATACCTATTCCTTCTTGCACCATCAAAACCACACACATTCACTAACACCTCATCATTACTGTTAATATTGTGCAGATTTTCGAAGTGTTCTTTCCACACTCCCCTCACATCCATTTCATCAGTTACAAAAGCACCATCCCTATTCATTATTCTAAGCAGATTCCCCTTATTCTCATTCTTAACCTTTCGCGCTTCCTTCCAGAAGAGCTTCCTATTCCCTTGTATGTCCTCATTCATCCTCCTTCCAAACTGTTCATTTACCTCTTGTTTTCTCCTACGTATGCACCTTTTAGTATTTCTTTTTTCCTTCTTATATAATTCCAAGCATCTTTCTTTTGAAACTTCATCATTTGCTTTTAGTACATTCAACCACGCTTCTTTTTTACCTTTAACCGCTTTCATCACCTCTTCATTCCACCATTCGCTGTTAACATTCTTACTTCCTACTTTAGCACATCCACACACCTCCTTTGCACTACTAACAATTGCTTCCTTCATTTGCCCCCAGATTTGTTCAGTATCAACTTGTTCACATTCAACTGATTTACTAGCGAGCGCTCTTACATACTTATCCTTATTCTCTTGCTCACTTAACTTCTCACTCTTAATTTTACCTACTTCCTTTCGTATCACCTTCCTCTCCATCCAAGCCCCCACTAACTTAATTTTACATAGAACAACATAATGATCCTATAATCCCATTCCTAAACCCCTCACTGATTTAACATCCAACACATACTTCAACATCTCCTTCTTCACCAACACAAAATCAATCATACTTTTCACTTCGATACCATCTCTACCTACACCAACTCTAGTATACTTATGGATACTCTTGTGTTTAAAGAAAGTATTACTTACACACATACCTCTCTCTCTTCACAGAAATCAATCACCTTCCTACCATTCATTTTTTCCTACCCCAAACCACCTGTTATACCATCCCTTTTGATCACCTATCCAACCATTCAGGTCCCCAATATATATATATATCATATATCAATTATATTATAGATACTATTATATTTATTATTATTATTATTATTATTATTATTATTATTATTATTATTATTATTATTATTATTATTATTATTATTATTATTATTATTATATATATTATACTTTATATATATATATATATATATATATATATATATATATATATACTATATATATATATATATATATATATATATATATATATATATATATATATATATATATATATATATATATATATATATATATATATATATATATATATATATAATATTATATATATATATATATATATATATATATATATATATATATATATATATATATATATATATATATATATATATATATATATATATATATATATATATATTATATATTATATATATATATATATATATATTTTAATTTCCATGTCATGTCCATCACTAATATATATATATATATATATATATATATATATATATATATATATATATATATATATATATATATATATATATATATATATATATATATATATATATATATATATATATATATATATATATATATATATATATATATATTATATATATATATTACATATATATATATTTATATATATATATATATATATATATATATATATATATATATATATATATATATATATATATATATATATACTTATATAGCATATATATATATATATAAATATATATATATGTTAAAGATGTATTTCATTAACAGCAAAAATTTCTTCAATTCCATTCTCATATCTCAAAACTACAATAGCTACAGGGAAAAGGAATACATTGCTGGACAGGATGAAGAATCTTTCCTGGGAGAGGAAAAAGAAAAGAAAAAGAAAGAATATATATATATATATATATATATATATATATATATATAACTTGAACAATATATATATATAGTATGTATATATATATATATATGTATACATATATATATATATATATATATATATATATATATATAGGTTTATATGTATTTCATTAACAGCAAAATATTATTTTTTCAATCAGATATCTCAAAAACTACAATAGCTACAGGGAAAAGAAATACATTGCTGGAACGAGTAACCAATAAAAGGTCTCTAAATAGGCTCTCTAATCATATTACTATAATTATTAACAATAATTTTTTTATTTTTTATTTTTTTTACATTTTCCTATCTAAAATTTTACAAGGATTCCAAAAATGTAATTCCTTTTCGCTGCAGCTATTGTAGTTTTTGTTTTTTTTTTTTTTTTTTTTTTTTTTTTTTTTACATTTTCCGCACTAAAATTGGACCAGCATTCCAGCAATGTATTCCTTTTCCCTGTAGCTATTGTAGTTTTTGAGATATCTGATTGAAAAAATAATATTTTGCTGTTAATGAAATACATATAAGCCTCTATATATATATATATATATATATTTATATATTTATATATATATATATATATATATATATATATATATATATATATATATATATATATATATATATATATATATATATATATATATATATATATATATATATATATATATATCTTTTTTTTTCTTTTTCTTTTTCCTCTCCCAGAAGGATTCTTCATCCTGTCAGCCGCGCAAGCGTCTTTCTCCAGACATCCCTCTCCTGCACTATTCCTCTTCTCTTTAGCACTCTCATTTTTGGTAGCTGACATCTTTCCAGAGAGTCCTCCACCGACTCCGCCCATCTTTTCTTCGGTCTTCCCCTTGGTCTTCTGCCCTCTGGTGTCCATTCCCATCTTCTTTTCGGCATTCTGTGTTGCTCCATCCTCTCCAGATGTCCCCACCATCTCAATCTTCCCACATCCATCTTCAGTATCATCTTCTTCACCCCTATATCTTCTCTAATTACTTCATTCCTTATTCTGTCTCTCCTACTCTTTCCAATCATAGTTCTTAATACCCTCATCTCCGCAGCTTGTATTCTACTCTCCTCTCTTCTCGTTGTTGTCCATGTTTCCGCTCCGTACAGCAGCGTCGGAGTCAGTATACTGTTAAAAATCACTTTTTTAACCTCTATTCTGATGTTTCTATCTTTCATCATGGGGTATATCGCTTTCATAACTAATCCATACTTTTCCATTCTTCGCGTAATCTCTCCTCCACTTGTTAAAACATCCTCCAAGATAATTGCAGGTATTTACCGCCTTCACCTCCTCCCCTCTCACCACCATCCTCATCCCCTCCTCATTTCCTCCGGTTATTGTTAATATCTCTGTCTTCTGTACGTTCATCCTCATCCCTGCTTCCTCCATCTCCTCCGCAAACAACTCCACCACCTCTCGAATCGTCTCCTCTCTCTCGCTCCAACATGCCAGATCGTCCGCATATACCATTATGTCCCCTTCAAATTCTCCCATCACTTTCCTTATCACCACGTCTAAATATAATATAAACAGCAGTGGCGATAACACACTCCCCTGCTTCACTCCTGTTTTCACCTCAAACCATCTATCGTTCTCGCACTCAGTTCTAACATTACAACTGCATTTCTCATACATACTTTCTATTGCCTTCTTTAATCTACCCCTCACTCCATAATTCCTCTTCATAGCTCTCCAGAGCTTTTTCCTTGGCACCGAATCAAATGCCTTTTGCAGGTCAATGAACGCTACAAAGAATCTCTTGCCATATTCCAGCATCTTCTCCGAGACCATTCTTAGTGTGAATAAGAGGTCCGTCGTTCCTCTTCCTCTTCTATACCCGTACTGTTCTTCTCCGAGTCTCGGCTCTACCTTCTCTCTCAGCCTCCTCTCCAATATTCTTTCGTATATTTTCGCCAGATGGTCCATCAGTGAAATACCTCTATAATTATTACAGCTTCCTGCATCTCCTTTACCTTTATATATCGGTATTATTATTGCTTTGCCCCACCTTTCCGGGCACCTTTCCCTCTCTCCAACACTTGTTCATCAAACTGATGATTCTCCCTCTCAGCTCCTCTCCCTCCACCACCAACTCCATAGCCACTCCATATATATATATATATATATATATATATATATATATATATATATATATATACTATCTATATATATATATATATATATATATATATATATATATATATATATATATATATATATATATATATATAATTTTTAATTCAAACTTCAAAGAGTAAACATCCGCATCCGCATCCTCATCTACTTTAAGATCCGCATCCGCATCCATCCGCATCCTCTTTAAGATCCGCATCCGCGCACAGTCAAATTTTTGACATCCGGTCCATCACTAATATATATTTATATATATATATATATATATAGTATATATATATATATATATATATATATATATATATATATATATATATATATATATATATATATATATATATATATATATATAGAGAGAGAGAGAGAGAGAGAGAGAGAGAGAGAGAGAGAGAGAGAGAGAGAGAGAGAGAGAGAGAGAGAGAGAGAGAGAGAGAGAGAGAGAGAGAGAGGTATTCAAAATTCTTTTTTTCAAAAAGTTTCGTTCCCGTGGATTCTCGTATTTTTTCATTCGTACAGCAAGGTAATAATGTCTGGCCTGGCCCTATATATTACTATATGAAATATGAAAATCCATGTACGCCCATAGCATAAAATTTTACTCTTATGAACAGAGTAGGAAGGCAAATTTCCAAATGAATTTAGTTATTATAATCGCTATTGCTAATGTAGTTGTTTTACTTTAAATTTATTTTATAAATCAGTTTCTTTTTTTCACTTTCAAATAAAATTGTAATAGTTTAGTTAACTTTACCATTTAATTTATTTTATCAAAAAGACTCAAAAATATTGGGTAGGAGCTACCTACCTGCTCAGCCTTATGCATACGCCCCTGATACATACATATATATATATATATATATATATATATATATATATATATATATATATATATATATATATATATATATATATATATATATATATATATATATATATATATATAGTGGCGTATCCATAATTTTTTTTGAGAGGGTAAACAAAATCTTTCTTTATATATATATATATATATATATATATATATATATATATATATATATATATATATATATATATATATATATATATATATATATATATATATATATATATAAAGTGAAAGGACAAAATATTAAATTCCTAAAAAAAAATGGGAAGAATTTATATGAATTATTAAAATCATCTTACCTAAATTGTTAAATTTAATCGCCTGACATGAGAGTGAGCGAAGTCCGAGATAACATCTTCAATTTTTATTTCAATATTTCGATGTATGTAGAGGAGGGCAAGTCCAATAAGTCTTTCATCTCCAATAATATTTCTCTAGGTTTTCAGAAATCTTAATGTTGAAAAGCTTCTTTCATTGAAGCATTAAACATAAAAATTGCCAGTATTTGAAACAAGATGTAAATATTTGGAAACTGTGTGAGAACAAGAAACTAGTCCATCTATTGCGGTTTTTGGGCGACCTGTGCTGTGATGCCATTTCAACTTCCAAAAATCCAATTCTGCTTTTACTAAATCTTCATTTGGGCTTTCGATATCCTTGTAAAATATTACACAACCTTTTATCTTCTCATATGGCACACACACCCACCTCGGTATGACAAATTGCAAGGAAAATTTAAAAACTTCTCTCCTAATGCTGATATTAAATCATCCAAAATGCGTATAAAATGACATAGTAAGTCTGTGGGTTTGAAGTAGAATGTGATCTGTATTTTTGGAATTTGTTAATTCTTGGTACAGCAATGTCATTACTCAGTTCAGATTCAGATGCGCTTACACATTCTTCAAAAATCAGCTGATGTTTTCAAGTTTAGTTTTAACTAATGGACTTACGAGATTTGTTCCTGACAGCGACGAATTATATAAAATTAATTAACTCTGTACTTTATATTATTAACGGATATGATACTTAAAAATTTTAGTGTTCAGAGGGTTTCAAATATATCTTCGTAGTTATGCATCATGTTATATATAGAGAGAGAAAAGGCAGGTATATATGTTATATATATATATATATATTATAGATATATATATACATATATGTATATATACAAAATTTGTTGTATGTGTCATCTAATCAGAGGAAATGAATTACTTTTTTAATCAGTAACTTTAATAGCTAGAAAAAATAAGGAATTTATAGTCATTTTAGATAATTTCATTGTTACCATTAGAAACAAATGAGTACAACTAACATAAATCTTATATATATATATATATATATATATATAGATATATATATATATATATATATATATATATATATATATATATATATATATATATATATATATATATATATATATATATATATATATATATATATATATATATATATATATATATATATAATAGAAAGAGTATTGTAGAGAATATATATATATATATATCTATATATATATATATATATATATATATATATATATATATATATATATATATAGAGAGAGAGAGAGAGAGAGAGAGAGAGAGAGAGGGTATACGCATACTCGCAGCGTTGAAATAACCTCCCATTTCACATATGGTATGTATTCCAGTGTGTAATAGTTCGCCTTTTCTCTTTTGCGTTCATATTTTTTACACACTCATCATCCAGTCAACATCCTACATGCACCACCTTTATCCACATACCATATACACACATACTTAAATCCACACCCCTCTTCTGAACATCTTACAGACATCCCTACTCCTTATATCCCTATATGTGGGAGAGAAAGAATTGCAGACATCGTATGTCCTGCATGTCGTAGAAGGCGACAAAGGGACGGTGGAAGTTGGGTTGGCCTCCTACTACCACTTATCTTATGCCAGGAATGCTAATGCATGCCTCGGAGAAGGTCGTGATCGCCGTAAACGGCCTTCTATCTTTCGGCGAAAATGTATGAATCGTATGGGTACATGGAATGTCAGAGGAATAAATGCTGAGGAGAAGTGGAGAGAGGTAATGGTTTTGAAAGGGCAAATTTGATTTGATCGCTGT
>JABUQX010115284.1:57500-59488 GCA_015478945.1 Trachelipus rathkii | reverse complement strand
AAGGAGATATGATATAGAGGGTGTACTATTAAACTGAGAGATAGATATTCCCGTAGTCCGATCACAACATATTGCGGAGAGGATATGTGGGTCAATCTCTCAAGAGATCAGTGCGTGCAGATACACTCCACGCTGAAGGACAGGGTACCGGCACACTTGTCGAGTTTATCGGTTCGAGTGGTAAGCTTGCACACACACGATTGCGACTGAGCGTTGTGCGATTGCGGTATCGGACCTGACAATCATGAAACTGACCGAGGCAAAGGATGGCCTAGGGCAGAACTTTTGTATCAGAACCGTGGGACAAGGGGAAGCCGATATTATAGTGAGCCGTGCATTACGAGAGCGCCACACAGAGGCAAATATGCAGATGACCTTGTTGGTGACGAGTAGGTAATCGATCGAGCACCGACAAAAGGGGTGAGTGCCAATGCAGTGTATCGAACTAGTTCTGCAGACATAAAATTACCGGCCGACCGAGGAGGCATGCATCAGGTCAGATCCGCACACACGACAATCGAAGGGTGCCGGCTGGGCATTTGTCCCAACAAAATCCATTGGTAACGGTCGACGATTGGGCAGATTGTGCCTTTACGGATGAGTCGAGAGTGTCTCTGTAGGCCTGACAGGCGTGCTAGAGTATACAGACGACCGCGGAGAGGTTTCGCCCCAATGCATGTGCCTGCTCGGTAGCCGCTTTGGGGGTCGCGGTTTTGTCTGGGGGCCATCACTTTATCGTGCTATCGGAGTTTGCACATCTCGATGGAGCACTCTTTGCCACAGGAAGGTATTTTCACAGACATCCCTCGATAATGTGTCGTGCTCATATGCCGCCCTGCATTCGCGGTCGCACTGTCTTTCATCTAATGCATGACACATGACGCACAGAAGACCACACAAGGCTAATGTGTCACGAATACCCACTAAGGACGAGTTCAATTACGGCGCTGGGTGAGATAATTTATGTGGTACCGGACCTCAAGCTAATCGTAGACATTTGTATAGATCATCACGCGAAACGTCACGTGTGCGCTGAACCCTTACACACGAACCCTTCCGGACTCCTGCGACTGAGGCAACTGGCAAGACGAATGAGATCAGTCACTGTCCTAGGACATTAACAATCTACTCATTTCGAAGAGCATTCAGGACTGGTGATCAGGCGTATGCTAACAGTGCCCGAGGGGTATTCATAACACGGGTATTCAAGACAAGACCCAACAGCTCGCGTACGTACGAAACCTTCGCTGTTAGCACCTTGGCCTACACTCTATCAACCTAGGACAGTTCTGGGGAGGAATCCACTATGTTAGATTGTATTGTCCATAAAGTGTCTTCGCGTGCTTCAATTTTTCTTTTCTACCGCCTCCCTCGTCCTACGTACACCTTGCTCCGGTGCTTTAATTTTGAAACGAGCAGTAAATATATATATATATATATATATGGTATATATATATATATATATATATATAATATATAGTGTTTTTAATTATATTATATTATATGTAAAAATATTTTATATATATATATATATCGGAGTATATAGTACTATATATATATATATAGTATATATATTTATATCAGTGGCTACCTGGAAGGAATAACCTTGGGTTGGGCATGGTTTTTTTATATATATATATAGTATTAATATAATATATATATTATAATATATTATATATATCTATATATATAGGAAAATGTATATACTATACTTATATATATTATACTATATTTTATACTATAATATATATAATTGGATATTCCATGTATCTACATATATATATAAATATCTATCGAAAACATAGAAAACATGTTTTAATAATTATAACACCTGCCTATTAATTTGTATTAAAAGCTTGTTTACATTCTATTTACCAAATAGACTTAATTTTACAAGCACATTCCAATTGAGCAGTTTTGCTTAGCTCTGACAATATTTATCTTACAAAGGTATGCTGTAGGTCTTTTAATAAGATAAGTTTTTTTTA
>JABUQX010115284.1:40000-52500 GCA_015478945.1 Trachelipus rathkii | reverse complement strand
AGATTATTCATTATTATTATTATTATTATTATTACTTATTTGACGCGTATTTACGCTATTACTATTACTATGTAATTATTATTATTATTTTTTATTATTTTATTATAGATTGATTAATTATTATTAAATTTATTATTATTCACATAATCTGATTATTATTATTATTATTATTATTATTTATTATTATTATCTATATATATTATTATTATTATCTATTATTTTTATTTTTTTATTTTTATTATTATTATTATTATTATTATTATTATTATTATTATTATTATTATTATTATTATTATTATTATTATTATTATTATTATTATTACAATTATATATTAATTGATATTATTATTATTATATAATATTTATTTTATTATTATATATGAAATCATAAATTATATATATTAGTACAGTAACTAATGTGATGTGTGAATCGAGCTTAAATCATATAAATAGTCTTACACGAGATTTACTAATTAGAGCATCTACACAACATTACTGATAGAGCAGACTTCAAAAACTACGCTAGATTTTACATCTCTAGTTTACGAAGTATTTTGTACGATCCCGCGGTTACGTAATACTAGAATATTCTCATACTATATGATTAATTCATGCTGCTATTTAAGTTTGCTAAGGGCGGCTATACCGTTCATTGAAAGAACTCTTATGCAGATAAAATTTGATATTAGGTTCACTTCTTTATCCTAAAGGTGGAAACATCACAAAGAACACTAACGCTGAAGCCATTCTTTCTTCTTCTCACCACCACTCAACATCAGAAGCTTGAAAAACTCACCATACTTTTAGGATCTATCTAAGCTACCAAATATATAATTTTTGACTGCATAGGGCTACTGCTAATAACCCGAACAATTTCTTGAATGAGCATAAGGCTAACGGGTTTTAATTCGATCCCAGGAGATATACTGCAAAACACTCATGAAGTAGTAGGGCATGCGTCATATTTTGGTAAAAGCGGAAACCCACCCGCACTCGATGCTGAAAAACAGCACCATCGAAAACCACCAAATCGAAATGATGGGCGAACTCTGGCATTGACGCGAGTACGTATTGTGCTGACCACCTAGAGCACGCATGAAGCGAGCCGTGCGTTAGATGTTCTAAGTTGTTTTTGACACCGTCTAAGTTACTTATTATCGTCGATGACTCCCCAAGGCATGTTGTAATGTTACTTATCTAGATCTCCTATGACCTTTTCTGTGGCCTGTCTGTGAGCGCCTACTGACGATTTTTTTTTGTGCCACTGTAACCTCTTGTTGTTCTTTACGCCCAGACTATCCTGCTTATGAGTTTCACGCATGGTCACTGTTGTTGGTGGTCGCCACTCACGGTATCTATTGCATGACTTATTTGGAGAACCCGGGAATTTTATTGAGAACGGCGACTGGATTTTTTTGAGAAACCCCGAGTAGTTTTCTTGAGATGGAGAACAACACGCCGGGATTTATTGTGAGGACCCCTAAGCAGTGTTTATTGAGAGAACCGGCTGATTTTTTGGTCAGCCACGCTATACAGTTTTAGATGTTGAGAGCATCCTAAATTTTCTCCTGAGAATGCATCCATATATTTTCATGGTCAAGATACTCCTCAATTTGTTTATGGCAACCCGCTTGCTAACTCTTTATTAGCAAACGCTGTGTACGAACGATGTGGGTTGGACGCCACATAGAATAGGCGCGGTGTGCGTCGTGAACGTTGTAGTCGTAGTATACATTGTAAGATAGGTCGTGCGCCAACGCGCATTTTTCGATATATAGCCACAACCCTTTGTTTTCCATGGTTCTTTTTGACTCCCACGGGTAGTTGTTATTGCGCGCAACGGATAGGCTCCAAAGTTTGTAATTGGCACGGGTCCTCGGATGTTATATTGTGGCAATGCGGACTAATGTTTTTTAGCAACCTACATTATATACAGAAGAACTAGGGGCGCTGCAGACTGGTTGACGTAAGCCGCAGACCGTTGTCATGTGCTATGTGGACCACCATATTAAACTATATTCTCCTCTTTTTATGGCACCTTACCCAGTAGGCTGAATTAATTTCGCGATCCCGCAGGTCGGGGTCAGCACATTTTGTCATCGGGGTATAAATTTTGGCTAAGCATCTATATAAGGCGGTGGCTTAGCCCTATTTTGAATTGTACTCGATTGAACATGTTTTGCTTTGTTATGACCCTCGTGTAAGTATAATCATTGGCGCCGCCTGAGCATCTGGGCAGATACCAGACAGGTCCTCCTGTTGAGATACATCACCACGCTACTGAGCTGTATGAACTGTTCATTGATGGATTCCTGAAGTCGACTGTGTAACGAATATCTAGTGCTGTTCTATTAGTGTATCTATGAGTAATTAGAGTGAGTGCCAGGTTGAAAGTGCCAGGTGAGGTGCCAAAGTGCAGTGCCAATGAGTGCCAATGGAGGTGACAAGTGAGTGCCAATGAGTGCAAGTGAGTGGCACAATAGTGGACGAACGTGAGTGCCACAGTAGTGCCAACTGAGTGCGACTTTTTTCAGCCCTTTCTAGCCTCCCCTGAGCCTAGAATAGCTTCTAAATGGGTGTTAACCCTAGGATAAATAAGGTATGAGGAAATCGATTGTGTATCTTACAATCTGCTAGAATGCTTCTACTATGAGTTAGTATTTTATAAGCACTTATAAGCCTTACACTCTCATATGTAGACACTAGTACATTTAACCCCATATACAACTTAACTCACACCCACACACAGGTAAGCTTAACCTTACACTCTCACACTCGACTATTTCTGATTGCTTCAGCATTATGCCTCAAACTTTGAATGCCTTAGTTAATGCGGCAGCTTTTAATGCGCAGCATTGATGCCTCGCTAATAAATGCACTCAGCATTAACATGCCGGAGTCGCATTGAGGCCTTAGCATTAAATGCCTCACGCATTGAATGCCAAGTCAACTTTGAAGGTTCATCTCTTGATGATATCTTTGAATTGACGTCATCTTGATAGCATCTATATATTGAATGATTCATCTTTGAATGAATATCATCTTTGATGCCTTCATCTTTGATACCATCTATAATGAAGAGTTAATATTAATGTCTAACCTATGTTATAAGCTGATCACCGCTGGACGTATGCATGATTCTCCACCGCGACAGAAGGAGTGACTGCCCGGCGCCCGCAGGATAGCGACCCGCGCGTTCCGCCGCGCGAGCGCCGCAGGCGGAATTTCCGCGTACCCGCCGCCCGCGTGCGCCGCAGGCGCAATTGTTCCGCGTCCGCGCCGCGTGCGCGGCCCGCAGGCGCAATTTTTCCGCATCCCGCGGGAATGAAAAATATATATAAATATGAATTCATTTTCATTTTTATTTTCAATACTTAAAATAAAAGAATTTTCTTTTCAAATATACTATGAGTCATTCATTTTTTTTATACTTAAACATTTTTATTACAAACATTTTCGCGAACCTAAAACTGTAACTCATTACACACCTATTATTTAACACCTATATTTAATTACATTTTTTTTACTTAATATTTTATTTAATTTTTTTAATTTTTAAATTTTTAAAATTTATGATAAGAAGGAAAAAAATTCAGAAAGTGTCTGAATATATATAACATTTTATTTTTACTACATTGTAACGAAAATTTTACTTAAACATTAACATTAGCATCTTTAAGCAGTAAAGCAGTATCAATAGAGGTTTGTTAACCTACACGCGAGGGGGGACTTAGTATGCTTTTGTTTTAAACTGCTTTATGCTTTTAGAACTCATGTTTTAACTGCTTAACTATGTTTTACTGCTTTAACGTTTTACTGTTTACTGCTTTAACTCTCTATATTTATTAACATTAATACCTTAAAGCAAAGTAACATCAGTCAAATCAATGAGGTGTGACCTACCCAAGGGGGGAATTAGTATGTTTTGTTTTAATGCTATTACTGCATTAAACTATGTTTTACTGCTTTAAACTCATGTTTTAAACTCTTACTCAGATGTTTGTACTGCTTTAACTCATACTATTTATTAACATTATTACTAACTCTTAAAGCAGTAAATCAGTAAATCAATAGAGGTGTGACTAGCAACAAGGGGATTAGTATGATATAGGTGATAATACACTCCCTTGTTTAACTCATGTTCTTACTGCTTTAACTTTCTGCTTTACTGTTTAACTTTCTGCTTTAACCTGCTTTAACTTTCATGGCTTTACTAGCTTTAATTTCTGCTTTAACTGGTTTAACTTTTGCTTTACTGCCTTTAACTTTCTGCCTTTACTGCTTTACTTGTTCTGCTTTACTGCTTTACTTTCTGGCTTTACTGTTTAAACTTTCTGCTTTACTGCCTTATACTTTCCTGCTTACTGCTTTAAACTTTCTGCTTTACTCTGTTACTTTCTGGTTTAACTGGTTTTAACTCATATGTTTTTACTACTTTAGCTCATATATTTATTAACATTATTGTTTTTTATTTTTATTTTGTTTTAATCTTTTTATTTATTTTATTATGTATTTTTTTATTTTTTTTTTATTATTATATTTTATTATTTTTTATTATTTTTATTTTTATACACGATAGTGTTATTTACTTCAGCCTTTGTTTAATTATTATTGTAGAAACAACACACACCGACACACAGACAAAACAACAACAGCACAACACACACACCACCACAGACACTACACTATTCACCACTTCACTATGACACTTATATGACACAGTGACATTCACTATCAACACCTTACATTACCCAATAACACTTACATTTACACTTACACCTCAAACACAGATTTTACTTCCACACGTAACGCAGAATTTACTTCACTACACACAGATTTTCACTTACACTCAACACAGATTTACTTACACTCACGTAAGATTACTTACACTACACACAGAGCAGGAGTTGATTGTGACTACCGCCTGATCACTTCATTCTGACCTTCAGCTCACACAATAGATTTAGTTAACATCCACGCAGATTTAATCTGTACACTTGCACACAGATTTAACTTACACTCACACCAGTTTACTTACACTCACATAGATTATACTTATCTCACACACACACAGATTTACTTACACAAGCAGATTTACTTACACTCACACAAAGATGTACTTACACTCACACACAGGATTTACTTAACCCTTCACACAGTTTACTTAATCACACGATTTACTTACACTCACACAGATTTACTTACACTCACACACAGATTTACTTACACACAGACTTACTTACAACATATAAGGTATAATTTATTAAAACATTTTTTGTTTTAATTAAACACATACATTTATATTACTCATTCAAATATAAGTAAAATTATTTCAAAAGTTTTAAAATTCTTATAATAAATCAATCAGTATCTTTGAACAAAGAATTTATTATTAACTGTAATATTTTTGTTTATCAATTTTATAACTATCAAGTTTTAAATAACTTTTACTAATTTTCATGAATTTTATTAAAATATATTGTTCGGACCTTAAGGCATAAATCAGTAAATCAGCAAAGGTTAGCCCCTGCACCCTCTACAAAATCAAGCTACGCATGTTTTGTTTCTACATTGACAGAGTTAACTCGTTTACTAAGCTTTACATGTATTAGTATAGCAAAATACAATGAGAGGTGAAAGTTCTTCTCTGCTAACATATCATGTATATTTATAAATCTTTTAATGTTCTTATTTTAAAAATAACAATTATTCAATTACATTTATATTATTCGCTTCGTGTTAACTAAAAAGAGATAGTGTTCAAAGTTTTTTAAATAAGTCGGAATTATCTTTATTATTTATCATTAATTATCTAATGTACATTGAACGAATCCTCAACGAGAAAAACAACAACAGCCGCATCTCCTTACAATAGCGATACGAAAACTGACCTACTCTCTCTGTAAACAATGTGTTGAAAGTCACTACCTTAGGTTCTGAAATTTACGGAAGTAATCCTTTTTGTACCCGGGGCGATTTAGGCCTAATCCAGGTCAAAATATATTTCAACTGACTTTTTTTCTGTAAAATGTGGTGCAAAAACTACGTTAGGCCTCCTAAATTTAGGCCTAATTTTAGGATAAACCTTTTTGTTCCCAGGCTGATTTAAGCCTATTACCAGGTCAAAAGGTTAATTCCAGTATAGACTAGAATCGAGAATCAATGTTATTATTATTTTAATAATATATTTTCAAACTGAAACATGCTGGAACGGAAAGATCCTTTTAAGCAGGTTAGAAGGAAATGTTTACCTTTCTTGGTGAGTGGACGGAGTAATCCTTATTCTATATGACCTCGTACGTGATTGGTCGAGAATTAATTTTATCGCTTTTAGGTATGAAAAACATGTTTTTTCATATCCTGAACCTGGGGTTCGTTTATTTAAACTCTTAACATACATCTAATATTACTATTTAAGAAAGTAACAAGTAAGGATGTTAAATAACTCTTAGCTATAGATACCGGAGACATCTAGAATTTAATAATCATATATCTTAAATGAATTTTGAGTATATATATAGATATACTAGTAAGTAGATGTAGTATGATCAGTATGTAAGTCTAGTATAGTATGTATATATTTAGTATTAATATAACATATATATAGTATATTTATTAATAGTATAGAAAAGGCTAAAATATAAATATATACAAGTGGTTAAAATATACTTTCAATTGAATTTTATATATAAACAAGGTTCACATTAAAATAATACAGGAATATTATCTATTAGTGAAATCAAACTTGCAATTACATTTACCCATCATGTTCTTACGATGTATTTAATAGTATAGAAATATTCTCTAAAGTCTTATGGGCAACATATGCATCATTATATAGTATGATGATATAGTTAAGTATCTAGTCAGTAATTGACCTTCAGTATAACACATACGTTAAATAAGTTCCCGCTGTCAGTTCATAGTAGTACTTTACATTCTGGGTCCCTGCATAAATAACTTTCTTGCCATTGTTTTTCTAAGTAGATACATGGAATTTCTGTACGTTTATAGAACTTAGGAAGCGATCGGATGATAATCTCCGAGGATCATCGATGAGGGTTGCTTCTTAAATGCGTATTTGTATTCTTTGGTATAAATGTAGATGATTACGTTAAAAATTTAGATAACACATCATGTTTCTTCTAGGTGTATTAACATGCGCATAAGTAATATCTAACATATATTTCATCTGCGCTAGGCCTGAAATGGTAGAATCCAATGATGTAGGTTCAATACTGATGTTTTACATTATTCTTCCATAATCTCTTCAAACTGATTAGGTTTTGATGGTTTATAAAATGCTAGAGTAAGTTACTTTATATTGCCACGCTCGGTTTCGTTCACACGGCTAATACACTGTTTCGGTCCAGTTTACAAGCTGAGCTTGGTTTACAAGCTAATTCTGTAAGCCACTCTTCAGTGTAATTACATAATACAAAGCAATTCATCTGGACTCATGAAAATCCGCCTTGTGTATTTAAACCGGGGTGATTGGGTGGCCACCCTTGAAAATTAAAATCCAATACGGGGTTTTCTTTTATATAAGAATGAAAACCCTACTTCCTGGGATCCTGAGATTTTCCACACTGGAGATGGTCTTGTATTGAGGTATAAACATGTCTAGAGGTTGAATCAATGATATAACACTTAGGTTGAAAATATAGCCTTCCTTATTGACAAATCAGTAGAATTGTGCAAGAGCTCGCTTAAGAGGCGGAAGAGTATGATTTTAAAATGAGTTGGGTCTAAAACACGCATCCTCCATATAATGATTTCATTACTCTAAGGGCAAGATAAGGTTCAGCGATATGAAAACATGTTTTTCCTGATACGCTAGAAAGCGATAAGAAATAATCTCGACCAAAATCAGTTACGAAGGTCATACTAGAGAATAGAAGGATTACGTAACAGCGTCCAACCTCACAAGAGAAAAGGTAGAAGACATATTCTTTTTCACCTGCTTAAAGATAGGTGCTGTACAGGTAGTCAGCATTGCATGGTTAAGTTAATGAGAAGAGTTAATAGAGTTATGATATACAAAATTAGTATATGACGCTATAGATAAGATTTCTACGATTCGTGTCTATACTGGACATTCTGGACGTTTTGACACTAGTAGGTGAATTGTGAGCAGAAGGCTGGTAACGATACAGCTGCCTGAGGGATACATACATAGGTATATATCGACATACAAGTGTTGAATACCTAAATGAGCTTAGGCCTAACGTAGTTATTACGAGCCAAGCGCATTTGTATCAGAAAAGGTCAAGTTTTTGAATTTTTCTGACCGAGCGGAATTAGGAGCCTAGAAATCGTCCCCGGGGTACCTGAAGGATAGATACTAAATTTAGAGCCTAAGGATAGGTTGATCAACACATTTGTGAACTGCGAGAGAGGTCAGGTCAAGGTTGTCCGTATTCTTAGTGAAGAACAGGAAGTGCGGGTTGTTTGTGTTCTTGACTCGTCATCGGATGGTCAATGTACCCTAGAATAAATGGTACATAACATACAGTAATGCAGTTAGACAGAGCAAAATCCGAATTTATCTTAAAATATAGAACTTTGAAATATTGTTCGTAGTTAACATCGAAGCGAAATAATGAATAAAGTGTAAGTAGAATAATTGGGTTTTATTTTTAAATAAGAAACTTAGGGAAAGATCGATATAAACTAAAGATACATGATAGATGGTTGTATTGCAAAGAAGAACTATTGATTTGGTTATTTTTATAGCCATTATTACACTGGTAAAGATGATTGATAGTAGTAAGGCAGTAGGTGCATAGACTACACAAACATGGCGTAGCTTGGTGTAGAGGGGTGCTAGGGCTGATGCGTTGCTGATTTACTGATTTATTGCTTTAAGGTACGTAAAATATTTGAATTAATAATAATTTCATAAAATTTTAGTAAAAGTTATTTTAAAACTTGATAGTTATAAATTTATAAAACAAAGTATTAACAGTTAATAATAAATTCTTGTTCAGTAATG
The DNA here is from genome assembly GCA_015478945.1 of Trachelipus rathkii. NCBI lineage: Eukaryota > Metazoa > Arthropoda > Malacostraca > Isopoda > Trachelipodidae > Trachelipus > Trachelipus rathkii. The sequence continues at coordinate 43,505 of JABUQX010115284.1, read as the reverse complement.
ATTGATTTATTATAGAAGTTTTACGAAAACTTTGAAAATATTTTAGTTTAATACTTTGAATAGTAATATAAATGTTTGTGTTTAATTAAAACATAAAATGTTTAATAAATTATACCTTATATGTGTAAGTGAGTGTGTGTAAGTAAACATCTGTGTGTGAGTGTAAGTAAATCTGTGTGAGTGTAAGTAAATCTGTGTGTAAGTGTAAGTAAATCTGTGTGTGAGTGTTAAGTAAATTGTGTGAGTGTTAAGTAACATCTGCGTGTGTAAGTAATCTGTTGTGGTGAGTGTAAGTAATCTGAATGTGAAGGTGTAAGTGAAATCTGTGTGTGAGTGTAAGTAAAAATCTGTGTGAGTGTAAGTAAATCTGCGTTTGTAAGTAAATCTGTGTGAGTGAGTGTAAGGTGTAAATGTGAAGTGTCTATGGGTAAATCTGTGTGGTGTGAGTGTAAAGTAAATCTGTGCTGTAGTGTAAGTAAATCTGTTGTTCGTGAGTGTAGTAAATTGTGTGAGTGTAAGTAAATTGCGTGTGTAAGTAAATCTGTGTTGAGTGTAAGTGTAAATGTCAAAGTGTCTATGGGTAATGTAAGTGTCATAGTGAATGTGTGTATAGTGTCATAGTGAATGTGTGTATAGTGTGTGTGTGTTGTGTGTGTGTTGTGTGTGTGTGTGTGTGTTGTTGTTCTAAATAATAATACAATAGGCATGAAGTAAATAACACTACGTATGAAAATAAAATAATAAAATTAATAAAATAATAATAAAAATAAATAAAAATAATAATAAAATAAATAAAAGTATTAAAAAAAAATAAATTAAAACTAATGTTAATAAATATATGACTAAATAGTAAAAATATGAGTAAACAGTAAGAAGCAGAAAGTTAGAAGCAGTAAGCAGAAAATTAAAGCCAGTAAAGCAAAAGTTAAAGCAGTTATAGAAGCATGCAAGTTAAAATGACAGCGTAAAGCAGAAAGTTAAAAGCTAGTAGAAGCAGAAAGTGATAACGGCAGTAAAAACAGGAAGAAAGAGTTAAAGCAGTAAAGCAGAAAGTTAAAGCAGTAAAAGGACAGAAGAGTTAAAAGCAGTAAAGGAGAATATTAAAGCTAGTAAAGCAGAAGCTTAAGGGCAAGTAAAATGCTGTGAGGAAGCCTTACTAGTAATCAAAAAGCACATACTAATGCCGCTTTGGTGTTAGGTCACACCTGAAAAGATATTCAGAATTGCTGCTTTAAGGTATGTAATGTTAATAAATATATGAGTTAAAGCAGTAAAGCAGTAGTGACTTTAAAGCGTAAAACATGAGTTAGAGCAGTAAAAATGAGTTATAGCAGTAAAGCAGTAAACAAGAAGCATACTAATCCCCCTGTGGATGTTGAGGTCAGCACGCCGTATCATATTCGAATTGACTGATATTAGAGCGTGCGCTTAACTTATTAGGTAGATCATGATAAATGGAACAGTTAGATAAATATTGATGAGTTAAGAAACGCAGTAAAACTATGAGTTAGAAGCAGATAGCATGAACGATGTTTAAAAAGCAGTAAACATGAGTTAAAGCAGAGTGAAGCAGTAAAACAAAAGCATACTAATTCCCCCTAGGTGTTAGGTAACACCTCTATTGCTTTACTGCTTTACTGCTTTAAGTATGTAATTGTTAATATTTTTAGTGAAAATTTGCGGTACAATTGTAGTAAAGGAACATAATATGTTATGATATGCAACCTCTGAATTTTTTTGTTTCATACATATCATTTAAGATCAGCATCAGATAATAATTGATTGATTAACTGCATACCAAAAGAAACTACATGGAAAATAATAAATGTTAAGCTTAAAGTGTTTGTGTGTTCAATAATAGGTCTGTAATGAGTTACAGTTTTACTAGAGTTCGCGTAATGAAATGTCTTTTAATGGAAAAATGTTTGTAAGTATAGAAATAAAAATGAATGACATCATAGTATATTGAAAGAAGAATTCTTTAAAATATGGTTAGTAATGAAGGATAAAGATGAAGCTGGATCATATTATATATTTTTTCATTCCGCGCGGGATGCGGAAAAAATTGCGCGCTGCGGGGCCACGCGGCGGCGGGTATCGCGGAAATTTGCGTCCTTGCGGGCGCACACAGCGGCGGCGGCGTAGCGCGAAAAATTGCGCTGGCGAGGCGCTTACGCGCGCGGGACCAGGGAACGTGCGGGGCGGGGTCGCGACCTGCGGGTGAACAGGGTTGATGACATGTGACATATGAACCTTTGTGGCGGGGAGAGATCCTAGCTAACGAGTCCAGTAGATAATGATGGCCATATCAGCGCACAAGTTGCGAGATGAGCCTTTAGAATAGGGTTAGGATCATTAAATATTAATAACAGTGTCTAGTTCTCAAACGAATGTTGGGGAAGAGAATGAGGCATCAAGATGATTTCATCAGATGGAAATCATCAATAGTAGTGAGTGTTCAAGATGAAGTCATCAAAGAGAGTCAGCATAAGATCGCACACCTTACAAAGTTGGGCATCAATGCTGAGGCATTAATGCTAAAGGCCTCATCTTAGAGCAGTTAATGGCTGGGCTTTTATGCTGAGGGCTCAATGCTGCGGCATTAATGCTGCGGCATAATGCTAAGGCATCAAAGTTGAGTGCATTACATGCTGAGGGATCAAAATATCGAGTGTGTGAGTGTACGTGTAAGTGTACCTGTGTGTTGCGGTGTGAGGAGTAAGTGTATATGTTTTAATGTAAGTGTCTATGGCAGAGTGTAAGTGCTTAAGTTATATAAATACTAACTCATAGTAAGGAGCAATTCTAGCAGATGTATAATACACCATCGATTCCGCTCATACCCTTATTCCTTAGGGGTAAGACACCCTAATATTAGAGCTATTCTCAGCTCAGGGGAGGCTTAGAAAATAGGCTTGAAAAAAAGTGGCACTCAGTTTGGCACTATGTGGCACTCAACTTGGCACTATGTGGCACTCACTTGGCACTCATTGGCACTCACTTGGCACTCATTGGCACTCATTGGCACTCACTTGGCACTCACCTGGCACTCACCTGGCACTCATCTAATACTCATAGAACACTAATAGAACATCACTAGATACTTCTTACGGTGATTGGGAACCATCAAAGCCATCAAGTTAGCGTGGGTCAAAAATTGACCCATGGCATCTGCGGCAAGGTCAAGGGCGAAATATCCATGGTCAACAAGGTAAAGACCAAAAAGGGCTTAAGCCCTAAAGGTTAGCCAAGATCTAACCGTGGGCAAAATGGCCCCGGTCGAAAAATTTGGGGCATAAAATAGGGGGGTATACGTACAACGGTTGCTGACGCAACCGTTTGGCGCAACCTTCTTCGAAGGGTTGCAAAAAATTAGGGTTGCCAAAAAATCAGGGTTGCCAAAAAATTGGGGTTGCCAAAAAATACCGTGGGTCAAAAATGACCCATGGAAGACCAAAGGGTTGGTCGAAAAAATTAGGGTGGGGTAGTACAACGGTTGCTGACG
>JABUQX010115284.1:17500-25000 GCA_015478945.1 Trachelipus rathkii | reverse complement strand
GTCGTAATTTTTTAGATATCTGGCGTCGCTAATGTAAAGTTTGGCCTATATATATATATATATATATATATATATATATATATATATATATATATATATATATATATATATATATATATATATATATATATATATATATATATATATATATATATATATATATATATAAAGGTGTGGGCAAAGAAGATAGATGAAAAGAGCTCAATAATGCCGTTATCCATATTAGGTTAAAAGAAAGTATTATATGAATCATATCTATTACATTATAAAAAATTATTTTAAAAATTTCGATTCCTATCTTTTATAAGATCCTACCTTCTTCTCTTCATACGCATCCTATCACGTAATAATTTATATCCTCAGTTCCTATTCTAGATATCCTTGTTCCTCGTATTCAAAGCTCACTTGGCAATCCTATTCTCACTGACCACATTTGATTATGTGACGAAATAAAAAGAGAAAAAGTTTCATCATGCATTTGTATGCCACCAGATGTCTCCTTTCAATCCTTTTTAATCAGGGGCTCAATCTCTGTGTGGATGAGGCTTCTTAAAGAATCTATAGAATTATCTATAATAGATATTCTTTTTTCCCTTCCTCTTTTGAATAGAGACGAGCTTTTCCTTCATATACGTATATTCGAAGATATGCATAATTTTATCAGCTAAATGTATTTTATGCATATTTCTCTTATAGTTAGAAGATGTTCAAGCAACACATACACACACATAAATATATATATATATATATATATATATATATATATATATATATATATATATATATATATATATATATATATATATATATATACATATATATATATATATATATATATATATATATATATATATATATATATATATTACAGATAAATACCACCACTCACTGGACTGGTAGAGCCCTAGTCAAAGAGGGGGTTTACTCAGTTAACGTCTGAGCAAGACGAAGCCAAGCCCAAAAAGAGAATAGCTCACATTATCCCACCCGACCATTTGCGAACCTGGGACCCTCGCTACGTTTGGCGAGCGCACTAAACTACTTGGCGCTTTTATATAAACATATATAAACTACTCAAAATAGCATACGTACATATACATGCCTAAATAAATACATATATACATAATAAATACATACATATACACATAAATACACACATCGTAAATATATACATATATTACACTATCATCATAAACATTGTTATTACTATCATCAGCAATAACGTTAATATCATTGAAATTATTACCATCACTAGCACTAATAATATTATCAATACCATACAGTATATATAATATATATACTGTATGGTATTGATAATATTATTAGTGCTAGTGATGGTAATATATATATTATATATATATATATATATATATATATATATATATATATATATATATATATATATATATATATATATATATATATATATATATATAGAATATATATATATATATATATATATATATATATATATAGATAGATAGATAGTAGATAGATAGATAGATAGATAGATAGATAGATAGATAGATAGATAGATAGATAGATAGATAGATAGATAGATAGATAGATAGATAGATAGATAGATAGATAGATTGATGGTACTTATAGAAGGAAATGCCAGGTTAACCATTCACAGATCAGTATTCCTCTGACGTCCCTAAGCCTCTCCCATATTTGATTTGGTTGTTGCTTTTATTTTGTTTATGAATGAGTATTCCTGCACCTTCCCTATCATTGTAACCTCTTTCTATAGAGGTTAGCTTCGATTTATATTCCGACGGTTGGAAGAAGTCGCGATGATATAGTTGAAATTCCTGCAAACAAATGCACTTTAGTGTACATATATTTATTAGTTGAAGAAGTTCTTCAAAATTAGAGTAGTAGCCACTACAATTCCATTGAAGGAAGGTGACCATGCTATGTTGGTATAAATATTATTAGGATAGTCTTTTTGAGACAATTGTCTCTATGTGGCTAGGAGTAATGCTGAATGTGGATTCAGATGGAGAGGAAAGTCTGAGACGTGTGTTTCGACGAGTAGGGGCAACAAATCCTGGTGGTAAAGAATAGTCATACAACAGATATTTGGGTTTTACGACCGGTTTTGGGAAGGATTTTTCAGTGGTATTTGGTGAAGGGGCTTCGCCATGAATGCGAGATAAATTGAGTTCAACCATGTCCATCTTATTGTATGGATTTGGTTGGTCGCTGGAAAAGCAGTCAAAATGCTCATGTTTAGTAATGGGAGCGATATTAGTATCTACTAAACAAGCAGATTCAGAATATGTGTGGGGGGATATGGGGTTGTTTCCATGGAAATGGGGAAAGAAGGTGTCACTAGGAAGGTGTCATATTTTTGAAAAGGTGTTGGTGTTGCGATAGAGAATCCGTTGAGTTGACAAAGTCTGAAACTGGAGATTTTCCAAGTAAGTCATCATGTGAGTGATTTTGAGAACCTGACAATTTGAGTTAAGAATGGAGACCTCTGGGTTCCTTTTCATGCCGCCAACAGATCTAGAACGCTTGGAGCGTTTGTTGCGTTTACGTTGGACGGTTTTCCATTTACCTCTCTCGGAAGCGCAGGAAGCATTAGAAAGAGAGTGAATCATCACATCAAGCTCCATTTGGGAGCTATTATCCATTTCATCAGCTATGGCATAGAATACTTTAGAGAGTTCTGAGATGGGAAATTAGGAAGAAGAGTTATAGGAGGGTTCAGAAGAGCTGGAATAATCTTGCAAACTATCAGAGGGATAACGAATAATCTTAAGCTTGGTGATTATTCTTTACTTGTGTTTAGGAACATCTTTTTCAGGAATTTGTGTAGTAGTGGGAGGCGAATTAGGGGACAGAGACACAGTCTTCTTGCGTGAGTTTGTCGAACCTATCGGGTAGTTATGGGACAGTGTGCCTTGGCAAGGAATGTTTTTCAAGCTTTGTGTTGGATGAACCAACTTAGTTTTATTGTTGGTTAGTTGGAAACTAGTACCCAAGGTAGGGTTGCTGATAGCATTTTGGACGGGAGATTGGATTATATGCTACTTTTGTATTATTTGAGGAGTAGGTTGTGTGGGCAATACAGGCAGGCAGGTTACAGTAACTGCCTGAGTTTCGCTGGGATTTGGGAAAGGAGTTCAACTGGGATGGAGTTGTGTCGGTGGATTAGCAGGCGGAGGCATGGAGGTTGTTGCGTAAGATTGTCTTTGCCTTGTAGGATATTTTTCATTGAGCTGTTGTATGGCATCTCTCCTGCTCAATTTTTGTATGGTAGATAACTCCAAATCCTCCTGTTCGAACAGGTAAAACGGTCATTTTATGGAAGAAGCACTGTGGGGTCCTCCACAGTTTTTGCAGTGTGGTGTATTTTCACATGGAATTTGAAATAATTCTCTGCAGACTTGGCATATGTCATGCGGTCCCCTACAGAATTTTCGGGATGACCAAACCTTTGACATTTAAAGCAACGTCTGGGTCAGGGGATATACGTGCGAACACTGTAATTTGTGAACCCTATTTTCACCTTTGAAAGTGGATGACGGGTATTAAAGGTCAGCAGTAAACGAGGATTTGGGATGTCAGGCGAGTCCCGACGAGAGAGAAATATATAAATATTTGTAACGGAAAATCTTTTCTGCTGGATATTTCTTAAAATGACGGTAGTACCTTCATCTTTCTGCTCAGAAGAATAAATAATGCCTTTAGATATGTTTCTTATTTCATCAGGAGTAGAAATAAGTGGAATGTTTCCGAGGGACGTTAAGGATGACAAAATAGAAATCTGATTCAGGGTAGTAGCTTGAACGAGAAGGGAGCCATTTCTCATTAATGTGACTGGAGATTCTTCAACTCCTAAAGCTCCTTCAAGTGGATCGCTAAGAAGAATGGTTCTTTGCTCAATATGAGCTTTGGATGTAGTGGATCGCAATAAGTAATATATCGGGAATGGTTCCCGGGGGGAGCAGCATATGGTAGTAAACAAGTAAGAAAGACTATGACTAGGGGCACCTTTGCGGTATTGTCCTAATCGATTGGGCACCTGGGTGTTAGGGGTATACCAGGCGACGAATCGCTGAGGTTATTTATGCAAAGAATTTTCAGGTTTAGGACAAGGAAGAAAAGCGAGAGTACCTCTTGGTCTAGAAGAATTAGGGACCGAGTTGGGGTCAGACTGGGAACTCGACAGATGGTAATTGTTGTTGACTTTGATGTTGATGTTGTTAAACTCACCTTGGTTTAATAACGTTTCAACTTTAATTGATTTTCAATAAAAAAAATTAAACCACAACCTTCGTTTCCATGAATTAGTAGGTATGACAATAAAGCAAATGAAACATAAAAATAAATAGCAGGATGGGCTGGAAAGGCGTAAATTTCGTAAGGAAGGGTTCTCCTTCTCCCCACAACAGGTTACAGGGTTAGAGACTCACACAACCTTCCGGACCATACCCCGTAGGATGGGCTGTGGATGTGGTTGCGTGAAGACCCCCCTCCCCGGAACTCTACGTCGGTTTACCCCCGTGTATAAAAAAAATATATGTTTCTTATATTTTTCCCTGTATATTTTAAACTTTAAAGAAAAAATGATTAGTGGATTGCATTATCATGTGATGCTTTTTGTAATTTACTTTTTTATATTTTTCATATTTAATTATTTAATTGTTGAGCTCCTGATGAGCTGCTCTTGCTTACTCCAATAAATTGGCCTAGTTACCCCAATCTTAAAAAGGAAGAAAATAAAGACACATTTGATGCTGTGACCAGCTGATCAGCTGAGACTGTTACTAATCGCTACGTTGCTATGCGAAAAACCTTTCACCTTAATAGATTGTACTTAGATTATTACAGCTATACTACCGAGGCTATTCTAGCAGTTATTATTTCATATTAATATTAGTTCTTATATTGGCCACATTTGGCTCATTTATCACAGTCAGTATAAAAAGGATCACATTTTCAGGCAGCTTTTGGTCATTCTTCTTGTGAATTGTTCCCATTTGAATATAACATCTAATAAATCTAAAAACATAGATTTAGGAAGTTAGCCTTAAAAGATACCAACTTTTAAAGGGCTTCAATTTATATTTTTCAGCTTGGGGCTTGTTGCTGCTGTGATGGAGCTGGGTTGGCATGGAGCATCTTCCAACACCTTTCTATTTATATAATTCCTTAAATCTAATATGTAAATTTCACTTAAAGTTAGTTAAAGCAATTAAAAGTAAAGTTTTTCTCTTTATTTTATTATCTTTATAATTAAATATATTTTTTTTACATAGTTAAGATTAACTAAATTTGGTAAAGTATTTTTTTTATATTTTCTACTTTAAATTTCCTTAAATTTCAATCTTGATATTTTGTAAACCGAGCACCACACGGCATCTTATGCTTCTCTTAAGGCCCTAGATTTTAACCAAAGTGAAGAACAGCCTTCTCAGTGGCTTGCTAAGTCTCAAGTTGCCTACGAATGGCGCCCAGGTCAAATGTGAGCTAAAGAACCGGTTTTCTCCTCACCCACGAGGAAGTGTAAGGTGAACTGAAAACCCACGTGAGAAGAGGCACAGGATAGCCCAAGGGGGTGTGACGGGATAAAAGGGATTGATGGGTGGGAATTCAAAAAAAAAAATTAGAGACTGTGGTAAAGAACGTGGATTGAAAAGACAGAAAATTGATATGAAAAATGAGGGGAAAGGATGAAGGTTGAGAGATAATGTATGTGACAGCTGTTAATGCATGAATGCACAACACATGCACATACCAGTGCTGGGGGTCGGAGGGGACGTACAAAAACCCATCGGTATTGGTTCTATCACTATGCACTGCTGGGCTGTATATCAAGAGCATACCGCGCGAATCATCACACCTTCCGGGATACATGCTACACAAAACACATCCTCACAATCTAATACGAGGCGTTGCTGGTTATATATATATATATATAGCATATATATATATATTAAGAGCGTTATATATATATTATTATATAAAGGTTGCTACATATGTTATTATTATGCTATATATATAGTTATGTTGTATATATATATATATATAGCAGTTGATATATATACATATATATTATATATAGTTAGCAATATATATATTACATATTGTTATTGGTTATGGCTATTGGTTATATTATAGATATATTGCTATTATACATAAGGCTATATATATATACATATAGTTACATATATCGTTATATATATATCCATCTATTCATGAGCAGCAGCGATATATAGTTACATATTATATATAAAGTATATTATATATATATATTTATTATTATATATATATATTGATATCCATATATTTATATATATATTGATATATATTATATATATATATATAGATATATATTGGTTATTATGTTGAATATATATATATATATATTAGTTATTATTATTATTATATATATATATATATATTCATTCATTCATATATATATATATATACATATATAAATATATATATATATATTAATATATTATATATATATATATATATTATATATATATATATATATATATTATATATATAGTATATATATGTATATATATATATATATATATATATATATGTATATATTATTATATTATATTATATATATATATATATTATTATACATATATATATATACATATATATTATTGGTGATATGTTATTGTTGTTATTATATATATATATATATTGTTACATATATATTGTTATATATATATATTGGTTATTTTTTATATATATATATATGTTACATATTATATATTATGGTTGAGCATATATATGTATATATATATATTATATTACATATGCAGCACATATATTATATGCTACATATATTATACAGTTATGTTATTATTACAGTTAGTATAGATAGCTAGCATGCTGCTGGCTGGCTATTGCTGGCTGCTGCTATATTGTTGTTGTTACATATATATGCAGCTATATATATATACGTTGTTGGTTGTTATACGTTACATGGTATGTTGATATTGCTATAGCGCTATACATATACATATATATTATCTGGCTATTTATATGGTATATATACTATATATATTAAGTTATGTTATTAGTTATATATATATTGTTGTTATGTTATTATACATATTATATTATATTATATATATATGGTTATATATATATATATTAGCAGAGATATAAAGTTATATATATGTATATAATATATAAAGTAGAGTAAATATAAATAGCATATATATATATATATATATATAAGATATATAGAAGATATATATGTTATTATTGTTGGTTATATATATATATATTATACAGTGGCGTAATTTTATATAATTCGTCGCTGTTAGAACAAATCACGTAAGTCCTGGTGGTTTTCATTATGAAAAAGAGAAAACTATAATTTTACCTATATATACAGTTATTGTTAAGAAGAGCATATAGGCAAAGAAGATATATATTAGTATATATATATATATATATATATTATTATTATTATTATATATATATATATATATATACATATATTAAGGCTAT
>JABUQX010115284.1:0-10000 GCA_015478945.1 Trachelipus rathkii | reverse complement strand
AATGAAGAAAGGAAAGCTGGCTGGTATTGCGATACAAAAATCTGGCAACCGAGGAGAAGAATTGGAAGAAAAATATGGAACTTTAAATGTTGAGTTCCTGGTAGATGGGGGAGAATAGTTGTTTTGCCCATTTACAAGGGAAAAGGTGATACTGGAGATTGTGAAAACTATAGAGGAATAGCTTTATTGGACCATATAGCGAAAGTGTACGAAAGGATTTTAGAAAGAAGATTAAGAGGAGTGATAGAGATACAGTTGGGAGAGGAGCAGTATGGGTACAGAGGTGGCAGAAGTACTTTGGATCTGTTGTTTGCTTTAAGAATAGTGTTGGAGAAGAGTTAATTTAATAAAACAGTATATATAGCCTTCTTGGACCTAAGAAAGGCATTTGACTTGGTATGGGGAAGTGTACGGAGTGGAGGAAAGACTGAGGAAAGCAATAAAAAGCTTGTATAGTGTTTGTGAGTGTAATGTGAGAACTGGATGTCAGAATGAGAAATGGTTTGAGGTGGGGAGACGGGAGTCAGACAGGGTAGTGTCCTGTCTCTCTTACTCTTTATAGCCTTAGATGGCACCGTAGAAAGGTTAAAGAGGAATTACCGAATCTGGATGGTGGATATAATGGTGTATGACACTGGCATGTTGGAGTTGAGGGAGTATTGAGACGATCTATGGAAAGCTTGACTTCTGAAGGAGATTGGTTTAGAGATGAATACAGAAAAGACAGTGATAATGGAGTGGGTAGAGAGGATGAGGGAGAGGTGGAGATCGTCATTGATGATGAAAGATTGAGAAATGTGGATCAGTTTGTTTACCTGGGTGGCGTATTTACAAGCAAGGAAGGATGTGTACGGGAAGTGGAGGGAATAATGGAAAATACGGAAAAACAATAAGAGCGTTGTATTAAATTATGAAAGATCGAGTGATGGATATAAAAGGGAAGAAGATTATATTTGATAGCATACTGGTACCCACATTGACATATGCAGCAGAAACATGGAGCATTACAACAAGAGAGGAAAAAAAGGATCGAAGCTGCTGAAATAAGCTGATCGGTAAGGAAGACGAGGAGAGATAGAGCGAGAAACATGGGTCAGAGAGAGAGTTGGTGTGGTGCCTGTGTTGAACAGGATAGATTCAGCGAGACTGAGATGGTGGGGGCATATAGTAAGGATGCCGGGAGAACGAGTCGCAAGTAGGTGGTGGTGGTGGAGAGTGGAGGGAGTAAGGCCGAGAGGAAGACCGAGGGTAAGATGGAAAGATTGGTGTGGAGAGAGCCTCTGAGAAATGTGGACTGCCCATGTGATGTCAGCTGATGGAGGATGGTGTGTTTTGGGAAAGGACAGCATGGGAATCGATGTTGTTTCCGCTGACAGGCCGTAGGCCTCCCTGAGGGAAGAAAGACGTGCGAACATATATATATATAGTATAGTTATATATATATATATATATATATATATATATATATATATGTTGTTATATATATATATATTATATATATATATATATATATATATATATATATATATATATTTAATATATATATATATAAGTAAATATATATATATATATATATATATATATATATATATATATATATATATATATATATATATATATATATATATATATATATAGTTAGTATATATAACATATATATATGTGTATATATATATATTACATATATAGTTATATATATATATACATATATACATATATATATATATATGTTATTGTTATGCTATATTATTATTGTGGATGGAGGTGAAGAATATTTATTTATATATATATATATATATATATATATATATATATATATATATATATATATATATATATATATATATATATATATATATATATATATCGATATAAATAACCCGCTCTGATTACCCACACGCGCTCGAAAACTCAAACACACACACACACACACACACACACACACACACACACACACACACACACACACACACACACACACACATTCACAACGTCATCATTTGAACACTGGTATTTGCGAGTCACAGAATTCTGAAATGTCTTTACGTACATGAGTTTAATACTGTAATAAATATGAAAAGCTTCCGGATCGTCCATTTTAACCAAGTTCAATTATAGAAGCCATGTAAGCGGCGGAGAATAAAAAATTTTTGCCTCTTTTGCCAAGAGAAATGAAATTTTGTTTCAAATTTCGATAATAGCTCTTGAAAGAAATTACCTTATGGATTAAATTTGTTTTAAATATTAAAAATATATAAATAATAATTCACTGCCAACCTTGCTCCAGGGCACGTCCTCGTTATATAGTTATATATATAAGGTTGTTATATATATATATATATATATATATATATAGTATATTTAGTTATATATATATATATATATATATATGATATATATTATATATATATATGATATATTATTACATATTATATATATATATTATATATATTATTATTATATATATATTATTATTATATATTATATATGTTATATATTATTATTATATATATATTAATAAGTATTATATATATATATTATTATTATATATATATATTATATATATATTATTACTATTATATGTTATATATACATAATTATATAATATTGCTTATATATATTATTTATATTGTTATATATACATATCACATATTATATATTGTTATTACACACATATATTATTATATGTTGTTAATGTTATATTACATATATACAGCATTAGTGCATATTATTATTGTTGCTGCTATACAGCATATTATTATGTTGTTATATATAGCTATACATACTATATATATATATATATATATATATATATATATATATTATTATATATATTATTAAGTTATATATATATATATATATATTTATATATATATATATATTTATATACATATATAAATATATATATTACATATATTATGTTGTTATTATATATAAGTTATATACATATTACATTGCTGTATAATATTACAGCGATAGTTAGTATAAATAGGTATACATTATTTATGTTATTACTGGTTATTGTTATATAGCATATGCTGCTGTTGCTATACATAGTTGTTCTTCATATGAAGGAACAGATTTGAAGGTAAATTCAAAGTTTCAGGATGACCGCGCATGTCTTTTACCCGAGATGCGTGCTGACTCAGGTTCTGAGGCGAGCGTGCGCACACACGTCGAAGAGGATTCTTACCCAACGACTGCGACGACGTTGTAGCGATTCGAAAGCATATTGTTGGCTAATGTATATGCTGGGCGCCATTGATGATAACGAGTGCCGTCCCCCCGACGCCAACGCTGCAGCAGCAGGCGAGTTTCGGTTAAGGCACTTCGAAGAAAGTCAAATCTTAGTGTAGAGCGATAAACTGCAACCCGTTTCGACCGAAAGAGTAAAAAACGTGAGTGACGTAGTGAAAGAAATGAGCAGGGAGGCTGGTGCCATTGCCAAATGGAGTTATAATGATGTGTCCTGCGCTGTTCCGGATTTTGTACGGTTTCCAGAACCATCACAGCCGTGTGTCAGTCAGTCATCTTTTGCGCTTTGCACCACATATCTGTAACAAGTCCAGCCACAGATCTGGCTGATCTAGACTTCCATTGATCTATTGGACCAGGTCACTTTTTTGGCTTGTGCTCGTTACTTACATACCCTAAATCAGCAACAATCAACCGCGACAGGACTGATGATCTGCTGACCCACTGATTGATGGGCATTTTTACATGCGCTGTAACAGTAACACACCACCCTGTATCTGATCTGGCTGAGCCTGGCTGGGCAGCCTGTGGCTGTTCACCACCAACATCCACACCAATAGCTATATGGACACGTTATAACCTGTCATAAGAAACAAATAAAACAAAGATATAACTGCATAATAGCAACACAGTAAAAACATAAATTCATACAAACAGAACATGCCACAGTGGTGCCACTGCGCAGCAGCGCCTCATGACAACATGAGCTGTTAGTGACAAAGAGATCATCACAAGAAAATTCACCAGTAGGCGTGTCATTAGCAAAATGGCTTCCACCGATACGATCGGTCAGCGTTGGTCACAGTTAACAGGCACGCGTAATCGAGCCACCTTGGCGCCAACAGTTCCAGACTCTGCACTTTGCCAGCAATACATTTTTCAACGCCAATCTGTTACGGGACACAGCGAGCCTAACATACTAACCAGGTTTTTTTCTTGTTGTCAATTTAAACATGCGAAAACGATTTCTAACTGCGATGCAATACTTACAGGGATTTGACCCCTCCCGCCGTGATACTAAATGCCATACTGTTAGAACGAATTTTCGTGAACGCGAACACTATCATATATAAACACTCAATCACGCAGAAAGCCAGCACGGCGCAGGTGGTGTTATTGTCACCGTCAACAACAACATACCAACAAAAACATGCTTTCACAAAGTTACTGGCAATAAGGATAACGACAAAACCACTACTTTCTGCACATAGCCACCATCGTGCAGCCACGGGTTTACATACCAACGCGCTGAGATAAACTACGACAAATGTTAGATACACAACTTCGTAACATAATCCGACATAGAACATATCACAACACAACAAAAAAATAAAAAGGTGGTTTTTTATTCTAACATACCATACAACAGTAAAACGTAATAATTTACCGATGCAAAGCAGTAAACAATTGTGCCTACCAGTTCTTCACTTCTCTGCCGCAATTAATAGTATATTTCCAAACATAACGCTAAAATAACTCATGCTGCTTCATATTTAACAAATAGCGAACAGTGACTGTATCGTGGCTAAAATAACAAAGAACATCCTGAAATCTTCGAAAAGGTATCGAACAGAGGCTGGGAGGTAAGAAGGTCCACAAGACTCCAGGTACCCATTAACATGGCGCCCAGGAGACCATCACAGGAGCATCGGTTTGATCTTAAAGAATGATCATTACCTTCCGAGAGAAAAACCCAGGGTGATGCGCCCCTGGTGTGACCCACCCTCGAAGTAACCTCAGCCCGAGGGCCTTTACTCCCCTTTCGGAGGGGGGTAAGCCCGCCTCGGGGTGACCCCTCGCAGGATGCCCACACACCCTTCAAGGGGCGCATCACCCATGGGTTTTCTCTCGGAAGGGTTATGTGCTGCTTTAGATACTCTTGGTTATTGAAAACATTCGTAAGTTAGATACGTTATGTTAAATATTACCATGACAATGTGGAAAAAACACTGATTTGTTAGAGAAATGATGAGTTTTTTGTAAGATATTACTGTGTTAACTGGCGATGGGTTAGAAACGTGAGCCTAGGGTTAAGTTTTTGCTGAATAATGTTAGGTTTGCCTAGACCTTTTGCTAATGTCTACGTTTATTCAGGTCAAATGATGTTATACTGGAACGAAGGACACTTTGATGAAGATAGTGTCAATTCATAGTTCAAGATGGTGGCATCTGACAGATTGGTCACTTTGTTAAGGATTTTGTTAGATAATACGGTTTTACCTGTTGCTAATATGCTCGGAAAGTGGGAACATATCGAGTATTGTGGGCGATCTGGTTAGCTACTTTACCTGATCAGTGGGAATTTTTCTCAGGATAAAGAAGCTGATTATTCATATGAGGTATGCAGGTTTGCATTTTGTACATTATATTCCTATCGCAGCATGATTTGTTAGCTTTATTGAAAGTAAACCTATTGTTAAGCATACATCTGTATGGTTATATATAGTTGGAACATATTTTTTTATAAGTTATGTTTGTCCAAAATGATACTTGAAATATGACTTAAATCAATAGCTCAATAGATCGCTGTGGGTGGGTAGGGGACTGCACGGATGGAGGTGATTGATTTACTGATTTACTGCTTTAAATCAGTAAACTATTTTTACTGTGATATTTTACTCAAAGAACTTATTTTTATGTTATGTTAGGATAAAATTTTGTTATTTTTTTGTTATATTTGGTTAAAACTTTGTTATGTTTGCAATTTTTCGCTGGGGATTATGATATTTAGACGAGGTTATGATGAATTTTTGTTAAATGTTACGAAGTTGATGTAAAACATCTGTTACGTCAGCATTAAATTCTTTGTCAGTATGATGATTAGACAGGTTTATGCTAAACTTTTGTTAAATATTACGATGTTAATGTAAAATTAGCATTGATATGTTAGAGATATGCTTGAATAAGTGTGACTAGGTTACGTTTGCACGATGTGTTAGGTACTTTATTGCTGTTATGTGCAGAAGTTTGTTAATGTTAGTGGTTTATTCGCACGTAAGGGGTGTTAGGTTTGTCGTTGTACATCATATTCTTAGTTCAGGTTATGTTATGTTAGCTTTATTAATGTGCGTTAGCATACATTCGTTGGTTAGTATCTAAAGAACTTATTTTTATGTTGTACTATGTTATTGTTGTTGTTGTTGTTGTTGTCGAACGAGAATATATACCCTTTTGAACTGATATGGTTCATTCGTACGTCGTATTCTTGTTTACTTTCTTCTGATTGGTTGAAAGAAAGAATCTCATTACATTTAAGGGATGTTTATATACTATTTTCTTCAGTAGGATAGTTTTTCTCAGTGTTGATACGATGACATCTCCCCGCATCTCTACGCTTGTTGTTGATATCTTCACGAGGAGTTTCGTTATTCCCAACGAAGTGTCATTTATATTAAATCGTAAACCGAATGGCGACTGCTACACTGCTTGTATTCCCGCCAGAGGGTCAAATATAATAAGTATTGCATCACTTAATGCAAATGCAAATAGCTAAAGCATAAAATCATTTTTCATGCTTAGAGTTGGTATTTTCTGAAAGGTGCAGAGTCTAAAAAGATAAGCCTAAAACTTTACTTTATTCATCTTTACTCGTTAGGCAGAGTGGTTAGGTATGGTTGCTTAATAATATTTTTGGATAAATGTTACCAGTTTCAATGTAAGATTAACGTGCATTTGTTAGAGACATGTTTGAAAAAGTGTCAAATAGGTTGGCTGTTTTTGTATGTAAAGTTAGTTACTTTACCGTTGTTAAGTGGAACTTTGTTAATGTTAACATTTTATTGTGTGTAAGTTGCGTTAGGTTTGTCGTTGGACATTATTTTCTTGTCGATATGATATGTTAGCTTTATTAATGTGAAAACATTGTTATGTTAGTATATATTTGTTGATCATTCGATAAACGGGACAAGGTTATGATACATTTTTGCTAATATTAGTGTTAGATTAACATCGTTATGTTAGAGATATGTGCTTGAAAAAGTAAGATTAGGTTACGCTTGCACACCATGTTAGTTACTCTTACTGTTGTTGAAGTGGGGAACTTTTGTTAATGTTAACAGTTTATTCGTGTTTAAGGTGGGATAGGTTTGTCTTTGTACATTATTTTCATAGTTCATGTTACGCCATGTTAGCTTTATTGATGTGGAAACCTTATTATGTTAGAGTATATTCGTTGATCAGTATGATAATTAACTACTGTTGTGATAAATTTTAGTTAATTATTACCATGTTAGTGTAAATTAACATCGTTATGTTAGAGATATGTTTGACAGAATAAGTTACGTTTTTTGGTTGTTATGTTAAGCTACTTTACTGATGTTAAGTGTGGAACTTTTGTTAATGTTAACAGTTTATTCGTGTTTAAGGTGTGATAGGTTTGTTGTTACATTATTTTCATAGTTCATGTTACGCCATGTTAGCTTTATTGATGAAAACTTTGTTACGTCAACATATATTAATTTGCTTGTATAAAGAACTTGATTTTATGTTATGTTTATCCAAATGACACTGAAATGTGACTGAATCAATAGATCAATAGATCAATAGATCACAGATGGTCAGGAGGGAGGTTGGATAGTGGTTTGATTTAGTGATTTACTGCTTTAGGGTATGTAAAACGTTACAATTTTAGTAAAAATTTGACTTAAATCAATAGATCAATAGATCAATATTAGATCAATAGATCAATAGATCACACAACTGTGGTCAGGAGGGTGGTGGGATGGTGGTTTGATTTAGTGATTTACCGTTTTTAGGGTATGTAAAAACGCCACAATTTTAGTACAAATTTGACCTTAATCAATAGATCAGTAGATCAGAGTCAACAGATCAATAGATCATGATTGGACAGAAGGGTAGGTTGGTTTGATTTATTGATTTAGGGTATGTAAAACATGACAATTTTTAAAAAAAATTTGACCTTCTAATCAATAGATCAATAGATCAATAGATCACAACTGGTCAGGAGGGTAGGGTGGGTGGTTTGATTTACTGATTTACTGATTTAGGGTATGTAAAACATGACAATTTTAGTAAAAAATTTGACCTTAATCAATAGATCAATAGATCAATAGATCAATAGATCAATAGATCAATAGATCAATAGATCACAACTGGTCAGGAGGGAGGGTGGATGATGGTTTGATTTACTGATTTACTGATTTAGGGTATGTAAAACATGACAATTTTAGTAAAAAAATTGACCTAATCAATGATCAATAGATCACACAGACCATTAGAACACAACCGGTCAAGAGGTAGGTTGCGGTTTACTACTGATTTATCAGTTTTTAGACCATAAAAACGTAAATTTGAAAGTTATAAACATAAAAAGTGTAAGAAATTTTATTTATTTATTTATTTATTTATTTTTTATTTCTTGATGGTTCTGAAACCATTATTTTCGAAATCTACAGACCCAATAACATATATAAGGACACCAATATTGTATCATTACACTAATATTTAATAACTCGGCACCGCACCGGAGCCAGCACCGGTGCCGCTGTCCCCTTCTACTCCTCCTTCCTCATTCTTCTTCCTCCTTCTTCATTCTTCTTCCTTCATCCTTCTTCATTCCTCCTTGTTTTTGCACTCTGTGCTCTTTTTCAGTCGGGACCCCCCTAATGGGGGGTCCTAGACACCCTACACGGATTTATAACCATCATATTCGAACTCTACGACCTCAATAACCCTTATAAAGACACCAAGATTGTTGTTATACGACTGTTTATTAACTCGGCACCGCAGTGGCTCCAGCACCGGTGCCGGAGCCAACTCCTTCAATTCCAATACCAAGTCTTTCTAGAAACTCAACTCTGAATCATCTCACCAAATTTCAGCTTTCTGCATCAATATTTAATGTTTGAAGGTGGGACCCTCGGGGACGTAACTTCGTATACAATGAGGTTACCTCATCATCTAACCATCCTCCAAATTTTAGCACGATACGATAAGTTCGGAGTCGGAGGCAGGCTGGCAATCGGTGGCGGAGTCAAAACCGGATGCGAAGACGCGGCCGCGGCGGAACGCAACGTCAAAACGATCCCGATCAAAGGACTCAGATCTGATTCTTCGGAACACCGAATCTTCGGACTTAATAATAATAATAATAACATTAAGTGTATGCACGCACGCACCGCTGACGCTCTCTCTCGCATCGAAATTTGGGTCGATGATTAGCCGTTAGGCTTAAAATCTCGGGTTTGGAAAGCCAAAAGGGTATAAATGCGGTTACGCTCTCGGGGGTGACCCCCTCTATATACATCCTACAAACTTGAAATTTACACGGATTCGAGCTTATCCCATATATAGATTATATTCCAAGTTTAAAGCAAATATCTCTATTCCTTCATATCGAAAAGGCTGGTCTCGGTCAGACTGGCGGAATACTCAATATATATGGGCGTATGCTGTTACAGCAAGAGCATACAGGTTACAGTGTTATATATGGTTGTTATATAGTTATGGCAGTATATATATATATATGAAGGGCAGCGATATGGTTGGCTGGTTGAATACATAAGGTTAAGTTAAAATATATAGTATATATATATATATATATGGTTATATATATATATATATATATATATATATAAATATAAATATATAGAAGAGTATATATATATATATATATATATATATATATATATATATGAAGTTTTTAAGCACGAAAACGCGAAAGCGTTTCAATGATAAATAAAGAAAACGGTTAAACACCCAAAATCTAAATTGAACGAAGTACAAC
>JABUQX010115283.1:7500-23446 GCA_015478945.1 Trachelipus rathkii | reverse complement strand
TCTTGTAGCTGGACCGACAGGCTGTGGTAAAAACTTTTCTATTATTAAATATTTTAAAGGGAAATGGAGATTTTTGGAGCAAGCCCCTGTAAAAATGAATTATGTTTGGTGATAAATTTATTCAGGAAAACAGTTAAAACGCAATATTAAAATGGGGTATTCAATTTCAGGAACGGCATATACGATATTTAGTCGTTGGCAATATATAGCATGGCCACAAAAATTATTTATTAGATTGATTTAATTTGAAAAGCACTATGCACAAATTGAATTTGAAAAGCAGAAGCGTTCACAGTTTATTCTCACCATTTCTAACTATCTCTGTGTTTTTTTCATTAACACACAATATGTTTTCATCATAAGCAAGCTAGGCGATATAGTGTTTCTTTTTTAACACACCCACAGTTATTCTTACTGTATGTTTGGCCAGAGAAGAGAACAATGAGTCAAAATTAATGTATTGCAACTCAAATGTTTCCCTTTCAAAGGAAAGTCCAAAGGAAAGATTCTTAAAAAAAAAAGTATATTAAAAGAGGTTACTTCCCGACTCCCCCACGTTATTTGAGTGTTAAACTCACCCCAAAAACAAACACGCACAGAGTTCTGGGTTGCTCCGTCCAACCATTTTCCTATGAGATAGAACTGTATTACACTACCTGGAAATGAGTGCTTCTAGTTGCCCTCAAGTATTGATTACCCTCTTGATAAAGAAAAAAAAATTTACAAAAGCTGAAAAAACCTTCTCGGGAAAAAACGATAAACTAAATAGTGAGGATAGAGAAAATTCATCCACGACTTGGTATGTGGAAGTTCTTGTTTTAAATCTATTAAAAGGAAAAATGTTCCTTTAAACAGACTTCAGAAGAGGGTAAAGCTACGTCGTTATAGGAAACATCATCAAAAAAAACTCTCCTCTCAACATTAAAAAATCTGAAAAAAATTTATAAAAAGAAGTTACTACAGAGAGAAGGAGGGGTATTCCTACCATTACTCTTCTCCGTCTGTTATAGCTCCCCTGATAACTAAGTGGTTGGCACCATAATGAAGAAGGTTGAACTCTGGTTTTACTATACCATATAAATTGAGTTGAGAACATGAAGATAATTAGTACATCATAGCATGGCTGTACAGAATTCATCCGACAGATTTCATCATTACAATCTCAATGATGGCAGTTATTGCCGCACCTTGCGCAAAATCCCCAATCACATTTCATATCATTTCACAACGCCCCATATAGCGCCGGTATATTCTACAGCCCAATGCTATTAACATTAACAACTCTTCACATCAGCAACCCAAAGGTAGCTGCTTGCACCAACAGAATCGGCCCTATATTGTGAACGAATCTGGTAGATTATCTTTCAGGCAACCTCTACCTCATGGTTATATATGGATCCTAAAGTGAAACAGATAACCAAATACGAGAATAGAAAAGTGTACAGAATATTTAAAATTCAGACATTTATCATCCATGAGAGTAGGGGGGGGGCCTACCCAAACACGGACGCGGGCGAAAAGGGCAGGGGAAACGCATCTGTGCTATACCAAGAGGCCATACAAAAATCCTCAGATTCTTAAAGAGCTGAGGCTGCCCTGATCCATCCGCTACTACTTCGCTAACCCGATAATTGTTAGAAGAAATCCGATCCTAATAGAAGTAAAAAAAACTTGAAGTGAAAATGAAGATATATTTAAAATATTCCTAGAGGAGAGCTTACCTATTAGAGTGGGTAAATCAGGAATAGCTTTATATAATATTTTTAAAAGACCAATTGAACTTTGAAATGAAGCAGGACAGATCGTAATTGATGATGAAAAAGTAGTTAAAGGATCAAATATTGTGGATTTGATAGATGATCTCTCACGTAACTGGAGGAAAGGCCCGATAAAAGGTTGGAATCTGAGATCAAACACGAACTTCAGACTATTAATTTTCCGAACTTTAATCTTAAATACACAACGATTAGCAGACTTTAGATAATATACCAAAGATGCCAAGACCTGATTCAAGTCAAGCACTTCTTACGCATCAGATAAAATTTAAAACGTGTTACCAGAGGACGGAATAAGTAAAACACCTTATATAGCCCTTATGTTGGATTAAATTTCGTAATTAATGTGTATTATTAGTATAAGTCATATAAATGATATATATATATAAATATATATATATATAATATATATTATAAGTTATATATATATATATTATATATATATATATATATATTATTTAGATTGTATGTTGGTGTAGAAATAAATGTTATCTTTTAACATCTTTTTCTTTTTCTTTATCCCCTGGGACCTAATATCACATTTTTGGACAAATAATATATACTATATATATATATATATTATATATTATATTATAGTTGATATATTATATTAATAATATATATATAATATATATATATATATAGTATATAATATATATATATATAACGCTACATGATTGGTCAGTAAGCAACATGGAGGCTGGTTAGTTATTGTTACTTGTATTATAAGTATTACTTCAATCTGAAGGGAGCCCCAAATAGTTTGGGGGCTTCACATAGGTCTTGCGTTTAAGGATATCCTAATATGAGAAAAAAGATTAAGAGCATATTATAGAGGTGAAGAGCATTTACTCTACACTAACTGTAAGAAAAAAAAATTTACCACACGGAAAACCATATCTACGCAGCTCGATAGCATATGGCAGTTAAATTAGATTTATCGGAAATGATTAAATACAGCACTTATAATATGAGGCTTTTCAATATATACTATTTTTACAATTGACGATATACTCAAAAATACTTTTGTTTGAAGCCAATTAAATAGTAAAAGATCGTACAGTTGCCGGTGCTATGTACTTGAAATTATAGAGGACGAGCGAGAGACAACCTCTAAATCATTTTGGACCAGAATTCATAGGATGTGGCAATTCAAGGGCGAGGAGTTTCAGGAGCAGCTGCTTGGGTATGGTAGTAAGCTATTTACAATACATTTTCCGTAAACCAAAAGGCTATCAGTTGAAAAGTCCGCGTTTATACTTAAAGAGCGCATGCATAGGTATTTTACTAAAATGAATTCTTTTAAATATATTGATATACTTGGCGATCTTGTGGTTATTTCCCTAAACAGTCTTGCCATAGAACATATTCTTAAAGCTTCAAACCCTTTAGAAATGTCAAAAAACTAGAGGGCCGTAGAACCCATCTACCATGGGAAAAAAAGAAAAACAAAAATAAAAGATATCAGGAATAAAGATAACTGACTATGTAAGAGTATCTCGAACAGAAGAAAGGTTAAGAAAAGGATATGAATCCGGTTGGAATCTGCTTGAATTTTTTTTTTAAACGTGCACAATATCCGACCATTCAGTCATGATAGTTTAAAGTTAATATATAGATATTGAAAACCTCTAAAATGGTGAAAAAAAAATTAAAAGGCGGTTTGTATAAACAGGAAAAAGTACCAAAAACAAGTAAGGTTTCATCCTGTAACTCATGAAATATTAAAATTGAAAAAAAGATATTAGCCTACGAGAAGGAAAGGGAAAAGATAAACAAGTATCTGACTAGTGAAATGGATGGGGGATCCCTGCTAAGTTTGATTACTTATTATAAAAAAAGGCAATGTGAAGTGAAGAATTATTAATCATTGTCATTAGCAATCCCATGGAGCAGTGAGTGCTAGATCACTTATTATAACTCTCCCGTCTTCAGCCTCCCTTGATTTACATCCCGATTAATAAACTCTCGGAATCTTTACAACTGTGTTAAATGAATCCTATTACAAGCTTGAAGATAGGCATCACGAAGTAGGATTTATGTGAAATGATTATTATAACGGACATAGAAAAAAAAATTTTTTTACCTCAGATTTCTTGAGCTCTTCTGATGGAATGTATAAGGGAATGTGGCAGTATATATTACAAGTGAAAGATTACTCCGTGATTCTGCCTAGGTCCAGATATTGGCCACAAAGAATACTTCTTTGAAGAATTTACTTGGCGGAAAGTTTCATATTTTTTTTTTTAAATTTCGGTGGCCCTGCTATTTTTTAAGTCATTTAAACGTTCTCCTTTGATATGAATATTATGTGTAAGGACTTGGTATACAAAACTAAAATGCGTACCTATGAAGATTGTTTAAAGTTAATAAATGATCTTAGATCAAAAGTAATGTTTGTAAACCGTACGAGGACCGTGATATGTTTTTCTCAGACGCTTCCCCATGGCAAGCCACGTTAAATCATATTCGGTAAACGTGATGCTTGAGTTGATATTACTCATGATATCCGCCTACTATGTTGAAAGAGTGGTCTATACTATCTGTGGATATGAACCCGCATGCACTCCACATGAACAAAAAGATTGAAGCCCAGATCGAGTATACTGCACTTATACATGTACGCCCATCCGAGTATGCTCAATATCCAGGTATGGCTTATTATAGTTACAAATATAATTGATCATCAATATGTAGGTAATACTAATCCTTTATTAAGAGTAGTATATTTTCCCAAAGAGAGTAAATTATAACATTCCTTAATGTTCATTATCTTCCTCTGAATAGATCAAATTTTTGAGACTGTACGCGTGCATTATTAAAAGATGTAGAAGGAAATCTTTTCCCCTTAACATACGGCGCATTGTTATGCGCAAAGTTCATATTAGAAAGAAAAACAGATCAGTAGTAATTACAGCATAATGGAATATATATAAGAGGTGTAGCGGATATATTTTTTCCATTCATTAACATACTCTCAACGAGTGTTAAAGTAGTTATAAGAAAGACAGCTCCTGTAATAATGGATTGAAGAAAGGGTTTCAGAGATCAAAAAAAAGCAAGGGGTAGGACTTGGGTGATTATTTTGCGAAGCTATGGAGAAGTGCAAGGCCTCTACTCGGAGGGGAATATATAGGTAAAAAGCTATAAGAACAGGCTTGCCATACTATTCAAGATATGCTGCAGAAATAATCCTCGGTACAGCATTAAAAAAGACTATCGCTGAATGTTTCAGCATCGAGATGTTGGATGATGTTAGCGTAAAAATTAAGACGTAACAAGTTCAGGACAGTCGAGGGATCCAAGAAGATTGCCACCTAAAGAAAAGACTAGCGAAAAACCTCTCTAAAGAAAAAATGTATTGATGTATTTGCTATTTAATTACAAACTGATAACTTATACGATGTGTGCTATATAAGTAAGCGTTTTTCATGCGAAAATGTTCATTATACGCCAGAGCTCGGCACATACAAGAATGCATTTCCTTCACCCTTCTAGTCCTGATTGTTGTAAGAGTGAATTGGATCTCTTCTCCATGAATCCTACACAGATTAGCGTTAACGAGTCCAACTTTATCAGTATTAATCCCCTGCATTCAATTACCAATACAGATGTTCCTCTAGAGTTCAATATTCCAGGCACTTCTGATCAGTACTTAGATCCCTCTAATGTGTTTTTATGTAAAAACGAAGTTGACAAAACCTGATGGTACAGATCTTCCTTCCTTAGGGTGATGACCATATAGTATATACAGAATCAATTTCCTTATACATGTTTCACCCAGTGAATCTTAACGGAACTTCACTAGGTGCATTAGCGGCTAATTATCCTTATAAAAGCTATAAGAGCATTTGTTAAATTATTCAGATGACGCTAAATCAATCTCATCTCAGTCATGTGTGTTTTTTACAATTTCAAAGATGAACTGCCCATATAGATAAAGCAAGCTTAAATCATAAGATTAAATACTTATGATTTTACGGTCGATTAAATGGCGATATCTTCTCTCAAGAAAAACTCATTCTAACATCTGTAGATACTAGAATCATTTATCACGGTCAAATCCATAAATTTGCTCCTTAAAAATAAAAAGTGACCTACTGCTATCAGCTGTATGTCCAGAACTGTTTTCAACTGTTTGGAGGCTTATCTCTATGTTAGAAAAGTAAAATTATCACCACAACCGGCATTTGGAAATTGAAAATTCGCTTTGAATACTACAGCAAAGTACCCTATTAAGAGAGTTGAAACCAAGATATTTATTTTCACTCAAGGATTATCGAGTTTCAATATCCCTAACATTGTGAACGGAAATTAACCACAGAAGTATAATTTAATAGGATTGGGAACATGAAGCCTACTCCGGAAATTATAAAAGTCACCCTATAAATTCACACCTTTCGCGGCTTAGGCGGTACATTACATGTGAATGCCTGCCTCACGGACGTGATCTATGAAATGTTATACAACGGAGACCTATCTCTCGTACTCGTCCTTTTTACGACTTAATAGCTAATACTGTATCATGTAATGATAGTGGACAGCTTAAATCTTGAAGAATTACGCAAAGAATAGTAATTTATATGGCCTATGATCTTACTGCAGACCTTTCACTTGTAATGCCTATCATTAACCATTTGAAAAAGCGTTACCTTGGACTAAGTCTCTCTTTTGGATCAACTCTACCAATCACCCATCACTGTAGTGTCTATCTTGAGCATCCTCAACTTCATTGAAATTGACAGAGTACGCAACTTACTTTTGATTAAAGATTAATGAAGAGGAAATAAAATCGGTGTTTAAAAATGATCCTCGCTTTTTAGGGGTCGCTATTAACGAAATAAAATCTGTAAAGTTGGAGAAGGAATACCTGCTTCATATTCAAAACATTGCCTCGTCATCCCCTCAACAGGACATTGGATTTCCGTTTATGAGCAAAAAAGACGTCTGTTCACATAATTCATTCTTGAACTTAAAATTTATTTGAATAATCATGATATCACCTTATTTTAAATATAATAACTGTAAGTGTGTAAAAACTATGCTCTTACCCTGTCAACCCTTAATTCTAATTTTATGTGAGTTCTATGTGTTATGTGTCATTATTGCTGCTTCAATAACTACGTTTTAGTAATATTGTAAAATATATTTTAGCTAAAAAATTTGTATGTCAATGATTTATAGTTTCTGATATGTTACAAATGCTTTAAAATGAAAAATGCAATTTTACACCCTAAAAACTCGTATATATAAAAAGGTTTTAATAAAAATTTCGTACAATTTATATTAAAATAATGTTTAATATAACAGACACTGCATGTGTTTTTTTTCATTTACAATTTTTAAATAAAAATCTTATAACAAAATAAAATAGAAATAAAAATAATTTAAAGAATATAAATAATGTATTATGAGAGGAGTAAAAATATAAAGAAAACATAATATTAATAAATATATGAGTTAAAACAGTAAAGCCGAGAGTAAAGCAGTAAGCAGAGAGTTAAAGCAGTAAAACAGTAAAACAAAAGAATACTAATTCCTTAGGTGCTAGGTAACACCTCTATTGATATGAATTACTGTTTTAAGGTATGTAATGTAATGAGTTAAAGCAGTAAAGAGGAGCAGTTAAAGCAGGTAAAGCTCATATATTAAAGCAGTAAAGCAGAGAGTTAAAGCAGTAAAAAACATATGATTTAAAGCAGTATAAAACAGTAAAACAAAAGCATACTAATCCCTTAGGGGTTAGGTAACACCTCTATTGTTGATTTATTGATTACTGCTTAAGTATGTAAAGTATATGCTTTTAATAAAATTCGTACAATTTTATAAAAATGAATGACTCATAGAGTATATTTGAATAAATTCTTGAAATAGTTTACATTGATTATCATATTTTTCCGTTCGCGCGGTAATATTGCGTCTGCGACGCACGCGCGGCCGTTACGCGGAAATATTGCGCCTGCGGCGCGACACCGCGGCGCGTATTATGCCCTGCGCGGGCGCACGCGCGGTTTCGCGCGCGGGTTCACTGCGACAGCGGGACTCTGAAACGCTTTTTGCCTCACTGGTCTCAAATGTGTAACTCTTGTAGATGTTATATTCTGTCGTGCTATAAGTGTTAGAAAATACTAAACTCATAGTAGGAAGCATCCTAACAGCTTGTAATATACACCATCGATTCCTCATACCTTTATAACCTAGGGTAGATACCCATATTAGGCTATTCTGGGGAGGCTAGAAAGGCTTGAAAAAGTGGCACTCACTTGGCACTGTGTGGCACTCACCTGGCACTATGTGGCACTCACTTGGCACTCATTGGCACTCACTTGCACTCATCTAATACTCCATAGCATACTAATAGAACATCACTAATATTCTTACCGGTGATGGGCACCATCAAAGTTGAACCGTCAAGACTAACATCAATAATGCTGAGCATCAAAGATGCATCAATCAAAGTGAAGCATCAAAGTGTGTAGGTGCGCTGTGGTTAGTGTTCAATTAGCGATAGATCCATATGTGTGTGTGTGTGTAATATGATGTGTGTGTATGTGTGTGTGTATTGTGTGGTGTGTGTGTGTGTAGCGTGTTCATTAGACTAAGACCATACATTACGTTCAATTAGGAACGAATATGTGACGGGTGCGGGACACTAGTGGGCAAAAATTAGCGAGGCCAAATTGACCATTGTATCTGGCAAAGGTCGAAGCAAATCATGTCAACAAGGCTAAACATCAAAAAAAAAAAAAAAGGGTCAAAAGCCCCTAAAAGAAGCCACCAAGACGTGGCTTAAAATTACCAGGGAGACAAAGTTGACGGAAAAAATTAGGGTGATACGTAAACGGATTGAGAAAAGGTCAAGACAAAAAGTAAAGGACATCAAAAAGGCGATGCCTAAAGGGCGCAAAAAATTTTGGTAAGCAAAAATTGACCCATGAAGACAAAGGTGGTTCGAAAATGTAGGGGGTAGTACAACGTGTGCTTTACGCAACCGTTTGCGCAACCTTCTTCGTAAGGGTGCCAAAATAGGGTTGCCGAAAAATTAGGGTTGCCAAAAAAATTAGGGTTGCCAAAAAATTTGGGTTCTCAAAAAATTTTAGGTTGCCCAAAAAGTTAAGACTAAAAAGGTTCAAAGGTCAGTAAAATTTGTCTCAAAAAGGTCAAGGCCAAAAAGGTCAAAAAGGTCGCGGTCACTTTGGTGCTCCAATATCCCTTTGTTACTACTTAGATGATATACCCAATGTTTTGGAATCATACAAAAGTGTCATAAAAGTACGATATCTAGCACCATCATTTTATATTAAAAAAAAATAATTAAAAAAAAAGGAAACTTGTGAAGTTCAAAAACTCAAATCTATATATACTTTTTAATGAAATATTACAAATTTTTTTTTAAATATCAGTTAATATCTGATAAAATAAATTTTAAAATATGTGTACTTTTACTGCTAACTTAACCTTAACTTAACCTTAACATAACTTTAACTTAACTTTAACTTAACTTAACTTACCTAAATAAATTTTATCTCACCTAAAAACAAAAATTGTGAAACTGAAAAAATGTAAAGTTGCTAGAAATGACACTTTTGTACGAGTCCAAAACACTGGGCATATCATATACATAAGATCAATATATTAAAGCTTCTACAAAAACCTCAAATCTTTTGAAATCTGTCATCACGAGTAAGTTGATTATAAGTTTGAGTGTGATTTCAATTTTAGTCGCCCTCACTCTTTAATTAATTACCATATTGAAGTCTCCATCATTAGTGACAGCAACTCCTCTTAACCATGTTAAAAATGTGATCCGTTCTTTGAAAGATTTTCGCGAAAATATCGATAAAAAATTTTCAAGGAATTTGGTATTTGCAACAGAAATATTGCTTTCTGTTAATTAATTAATGAAGAAATAAGAATGTCACGTGTCAGAATCAAATGTTAAATGAAAAGAAAAAGAAATTGCAATCTCGTTTTCTTGATGGCTTTTCAAACCAGTAAGAGAGCATCATGTTCATGAGCCATAGATCCATAATGACCAATTTTTTTGTAGTGATTCTGTCGATATGTATAAAAAAAAATTCAAATTTTTTAAATAAATTTGATCGATACAGTCATTTGAATCATGAATCGAAACGGATTCTATAGCATCTATCTTACTTGTATCGTGCACTACAGAAAGAATATTTATTTACTCTGAAAAGCATCAATTATACAGGCTGTGAAAGACTAACAGAAATGGCTTTAATTAATGAGCGTTCATCCTAGTTCTAAATGGAGGAAATTATAAATAAATTTTATGTTAATAGAGCAAGAAGAATATATTTTTTATTTATATAAAATAACATCTTTTTTTGTATTTTGAAATTGCTATAAATCAGATTATTTTATCCCCTTTTATTAAATGAGTTATATATATATTATATAATATATATATATATATATATATATATATATATATATATATATATATATATATATATATATATATATGTATTTAATATATTATATATATATATACTATTAATATAATATATATATATATATATTATATATATATATATATATGCACTACTGGATATTAGGCGCCTACTTTCTTAAAAACTCATAGAATTCAAGGCGGAAGAATAGGGAACTAGGAGGATTACGAGTTGAGGGAGTCCAACCAGCCTATGGACTCCCCCTGCAACTCGTAAACCCTCGGCACCTGACATCGTTGAGATAAATTTAACCCTTAGGATATTTAAAATTTCATTTAAACTTTTTTTTGAAGCAGAAATACATTAGCACCTTAGCTAAATTCGTCACTGGCAACACACTTGGCTACAGGCACGTGACTTTTTTTAGTTTTTATCGGTTAATTGAAATCTCAGAATGCCTTTCTAAATACGAGACCTAAATCTTTCTCTTTTTTTAATTTAATAAAAAATTTACTTTCTTTTTACATCAAACGTCAAAATAAAAATATTTCTTTCCCATACCAAAATTTTAAAATAATTTAATAGTGTTTTATATATATATATATATCATATATATATAGTATATATATATATTATATATATATATATATATTATATAATATATATATAATATATATATATATATATATAATATATACATATAATATATATATATATATTAATAATATATATATATTATAGCACTTTCCCTTTAAAAGGATGTTACATAGAATACAAATATCGAAATATCGCTGACCCTAATCGTCTAACCTGCACTGTGGACGTGTTAACTTAAAACTACCCAAATAGAAGAGTAAGAAAAAGTTGCCACTATGTTGCTTTATTAATATATAGTTAATTATGTTAATTTGTGTTTTAATTTTTTTTATATTATTTTTTTTAAGTTCCAGGAGGGACAGAGGGGACGAAGTCCCCCCCGTCGTCCCCCCGCTGAGGCCTTTATTCTGTACTTGATCTTTGCATTTAAAAAAAAAAAAATTATTTTGCAACCTTGCGCTCTATTGCCTTGAAATAATAAATAAAAATCGATACATCGCCTGTTCGATATATATATCGGTTAACATCCTTTTAAAGGGAAAGTTCCTATATATAATATATAATATATAATATATATATATATATATATATATATATATATATTATATATATATATATATATATATATATATAATAATAATATTGGTCCTTAAGGAATTATACGGAACTTAAAAAAATAGTATGCAAATGTTGCGTATTCCTTTAAAGATTTTTTACATTATATTAATTATTTAAAATAAAAAGACTTGTTTTTTACATTTTGGGCTTCATATAATTTCGATTTTGAAACATTTTTATATTTTATTCTTATTGTATGTATGGCCCATTCGAAGGTTATAGAAAAATTAGAGAAATAACAATAAATATTGACTATGATTTGAGTTTGTTCGACAACCATCGATTTAGCGAAAGGATGCAGTGAAAAATTTTCACAAATTTTGAAATAATTCCTAAATTTAAGTTATGTTACACAAAACATAGAACTATTGGTTCCTTTTAAAAAATGAAAATCAAAACACAGGCTGTGGAACTAGCCGAATATGTGAAATCGTATCAGTGAAATTGTGTGAGAAGGAAAATGAAAAAAAAAAATTTATTTCTCTAGAAGAGCACAATCCATATCTCAAGAAACACAACGCTACCGGGAAAGAATACATGATGCATAAATAGACGTTTTAGGGGCGAAATGTTAAAAAAAAAAAAAAAAAAAAAAAAAAAAAAAAAAAAAAAAAAAAAAATTTGGTTTTTTTTTTTTTGGGGGGGGGGGAGGAAAAAAAAAATATTTTATTTTTAAGTATTACACGCAATTTAGGGGGCTCGAGCGACACAGAGGGGGAAGTTTTCCATACCCCGTAGGAGGGGGGAAGGAACCCCCGCGACACCCAAATACCAAAGAGCGGAGGTTCCGCAGAGACCCTCCCCGGAGGGGGGATTAGTCCTACCCCGTAGTTCCCGAACGAGAGACCCGACTCCTGCCAATCGGTGCGTATACCCTTGTTATTCGTTAGTTAAAAAAAAAGCAAAATTTAATAGAAAGTCTATTTATTTTAACGAGTAACCAATAAAAGGATTCCAAAAATGTATTTCTTTTCGCTGTAGCTATTGTAGTTTTGACATATATTTTTTTTTTTTTTTTTTTTTTTGCATTCCGCACTAAAAATTGACCAGCATTCCAAGCAATGTATCCTTTTCCGCGGAGCTGTTGAGTTTTTGAGATATGGCATTGTGCTCTTCTTAGAGGCTGACCATATATACTATATAATATATATATATATATATAATATATATTATAATATACATATATATATATATATATATAAATATATATTATATATTATATATATATATAATATAGTATATATATAATGAATATATATATACTATATATAATATATATATATATATAGTATATATATATATATAATTGAAATGAACTGTACCCTGTATGCTAATTTCGATTTGTTTGATTTTTTCTTTAAAAAAAAAATATTTTGTAATATTTTACTTTGATAATAAATCAGGGTTGCAAACTTTTCAGACTAATTTTATTTTTGGTTCCCGTATAACCCATGAGGTCCTATATATATATATATATATATATATATATATATATATATATATATATATGTATTAATATATACAGAATGCCCAAATATTAATTATCATATGCATATATATAAAAATTATATATATATAACCATTAGTTGATGTAGGTATAAATATTACCGATATAAAACTGCCAAATAGTGTAATACCTAATTGAAAGATTTCGCCTATTTTAACTTCAAACATAACCTACAGTATTGACGAAAATTTTAAACTCGGTATAAGTTATATAATATAGTAACAGTTGCTTTAGTTGATTATTAATTTCGTTACATAAAATGAATAATTTTTATATTTTATTAATAATTTTATTTTGTATTTTATAATATAGGAAACGATTTAAACTTGATACGAATTACCGAGTAATTTTAAGCTGGTAACATCAAACTTTCGGCAAACCGTTACAATTTTTAGTACACTAAACGATGCCCAAGGTTGCATGTTACTGATGAAAGTTTCGAATTTTAAGAGATTTTTACTAAGTCTATTTAACAAACAGTTTATGACGAATATAATCTAACGGAATTTTACCTTTAACAAGAGAACTTAATAGGTGAATACTGTTTTTCTGACATATTTTCATAAAAACTAACACTTTTTTCTCATCTAAATAGCCATATGTGTTAGTCTTGCAAACAAAATATATACATACCTATTAAAATCAGAGATGGGCAGTATCTAGATACATGTATCGGCGATACGTATCGATCGATACATTTGTATCGGTTATCGGTATGCTGTAACAATTTCCGTACATGTCATCGAGTAATCGGTACGCTTTAATGCATTTTCCTATGGATGTATCGGAAAAAATCGATAATCTATTGTGTGCGTGTGTGTACACGCTTTGAGTGCAATATTTAAAGGTTTATAAAAGCTTGTAATTCAGCACAACAAGAGTCTTTCAATCTATCTCTTTTAAAGCACGAAGATGATTATGTTATCTTGCTTCTTCTCTATCAGCTTCATCTTATTGAGGCAAATTCTGCTTTTAAAAGAGGCAAATCACTCCACATTGACCCCGCCTACTTTTTCGATGATAATAATAATAATGATAATAATAATAAAAACTAAATTGAGTAACGTGGGGTTATACTATCATATATTGACGAAATTTTTGGCACTTATTTTATAGACTTAGAGAATTAACGGATTTATTAATACTGCGATAAGTTATAAGGTCAAAGGTCAATAACCTAACAACTTTTTATGAACAAAAAAAAACAAAAAAAAAAACGTTAATTGATTCATTTTTTGTAGTTTTAGTCTTATTTAGATTGTATTAGCAGGTAATTTGTACATTAGAATACTATATATATATATATATTATATATATATATAGTATTATATAGACTATATAATAATATAATATATATATATATATATATATATATATATATAATATATATATATATATAATATTATATATATATATAATATATAAGTATTATATATTATATATATATATATATATATATATATATAACTATACAATTATTATATATATATTATATATATATAATATATATACTATATAGTAATATATATAATATATATATATATATATATTATATAGTATATATATATAATATAATATATATATATATTATATATATATATATATATATATATATATATTATATATATATATATATATACTTCATTGGGGCGTCTGGTGGAAGGGGCTGCGACCACCACCGATGAGTCCAAAGCCCCCCGGGACGAACGCCAATTCATGCGCGACACGACGCTCACTCTCTTCAAGCATCAAATATCCCGTCTATTGGAAGGTGGTTCTTCAAAAGTGACCAATACTCATTCATTTGGTGACCACCCGGAGTGACCTCGTGCCACTCGGAGTAGGTCACAATGAAAACCAGCCAGCAGTCCCATCTCTCTTCAAATGTCTGTTCGCCGTAGGTAAGACATTTCGTTGTAGAATTGTAGAGTTCTGTTTTACCACAATCGTGTCAACTACTCGCGCCGGCAATTACATCCAATCTCAACGTTTCTCTTCTGCTGGCCGGCGCTGCTGTTTCGGTTTTAATTTCATGCCCTGTAAACGCCCTGTGCATACGTGCTTCTCACTGCAGGTGCAAACCAACTGCACGTAAAGAGTACAGAGTGGTCAAAGCCTTCTCAGTGGCTTTAATGTGTGCACACCTAGCTCTTCTGACAGCTGACCAACGTCCTTTCAGGTGCGCAGAGCGGAGTGTGCTCGCAGCATTGTCACTGGGGGGAGTTCTGCTGGCGTCTGGTGGAAGGGGGCTGCGACAACCACCGATGAGTCCAAAGCAGCCCCGCGGACGAAACGCCAATTCATCGCGACAACTGTCATCTCTTCAACATCAAAATATCCCTCTAATTGGAAGGTGGTTTCTTCACGAGTGACCATAACCTCCTCAAATATTCTATAGATATATATACTAATATCATATACTATATTATATATATATATATATATATATATTACATATAGTATATATATATATATATAGTATATATATATATATATATAATATATATATAATAGTATATATATATTAAGGTGGATAAAACTTAGAAATGCAATTTTATGATCCGAGAAAAAATCAGGACATAAGCAGATTTTATTTTATTTTAAAGTAATTAAAAGTTTCATAAAGTCGATTTTGTGTACTTTTTTATTATCTGTCTTAAGATTTTTCTCATCTTTCAATAATTATGTATATCTGTAGTTAATTTTTTTTCACTTAAGGTTTTATTGAACTTAAATGAAAACTTAACTAAACAAACCATAGGGTAGACGAACAGCAGATAGCGTGCAATGCATGGCACGACCGCTTCGTCTAAGCCTCGCTAAAAAATGGCTCGGCGCAGTAAAGTTGTATATATGATATACATATATGATATATTTATGATATATAATAATATATATATATATATATAGTAATAATATATATATATATATATATAAGTAATATTATATATATAATAGGTATGATATATATATATATGAATGTAATATAGCTAAGTATGACACTATCACCTCTAAACTTTTTGTCAACCTAC
>JABUQX010115283.1:0-2500 GCA_015478945.1 Trachelipus rathkii | reverse complement strand
ATTAAGAAGGGGATATGAAAGTAGGTATGACAGAATGCAGCTGTAATGTTTAGAACTGAGTG
This sequence comes from Trachelipus rathkii, assembly GCA_015478945.1. Taxonomy (NCBI): domain Eukaryota; kingdom Metazoa; phylum Arthropoda; class Malacostraca; order Isopoda; family Trachelipodidae; genus Trachelipus; species Trachelipus rathkii. The sequence goes on along the minus strand of JABUQX010115283.1, from coordinate 2,438 downwards.
CGAGAAGATAGATGCTTGAGGGTGAAAACAGGAGTTGAAGCAGGCAGTGTTTTAGTCACCACTCGCTGCTTTTTATATTAATCAGTTTAGACGTGGTGATAACGGAACAGTGAAAAGAGAGACTGGGAAGAATTTGAAGGGGACTAATGGCATTGCCGGACGATCTGGACACTGTTTGGAGCGAGAGAGAGGAAGGGATTCGAGAGGTGGGTGGGTTGTATTGCGGAGAGTTGGAGGAAGCCGGGATGAAGATGAACATACAGAAGACAAAGATATTAACAGTAACCGGACAGGAAATGAAGGAGGGGATGAGAATGGTGTTGTTCTTGAGAGGGAGGAGTGAAGGCCGGTAATACCTGCAAGAATTATCTCGGAGGATGTTTTACCAGAAAGGGAGGAAGTGGGGAAGAGATTAAATGGCGCAAGAATGGAAGAAGTATGGATTTAGTTCATGAAAGGCGTATACCCATTGATGAAAGACAGAATGCATCTCGGAATCACGAGGGTGTTTGATTCTAACAGCATACTGAACTCCGACATCTGCTGTCGGAGCGGAAACATGGACAACAACGACAAGAGAAGGAGGGTAGAATACAAGCGGCGGAGATGAGGGAATTAGAAACTAATGATTGGAAAGAGTGGAGAGCAGAATAGGAATGAAGGTTATGTAAGAAGATATTAAGGGTGAAGAAGGATGGAACAACTGAAAGATTAGGATGTGTGGAGATTGAGATGGTGGGGTGACATCTGGAGAGGATGGAGCAGGAGAGAATGCCGAAAAGAATGGGATGGACACCAGAGGGCAGAAGAACAAGGGGAAGACCGAAGAAGAGATGGGCGGAATGGTGAGACTCTCTGTAAACGATGTCAGCTACCAAATATGAAGCGCTGAAGACGAAGAGGGACGTGTCTGGAGAAAGATGCTTTGCGCGGCTGGCAGAGATGAAGAATCCTTCCTGGACGAGGAAATAGAAAACAAGAAGAATATATATATATATATATATATTATATTATATATATATATATATATATATTATATATATATATATATTATATATATATATATAATATATGTATATAATATAGATATATTATATATATATATATATAATATATATATATATATATATATATATATATATTAATTCAATTAAATAAATAACTTTGAAAAGAGATTTCGGAAAATATTTGATTTTCTTGAAGATATTTACTTTAAATAAATAATACATTAATATTTTAACAATTATATTTATTTCCTTTTCCGAATGCGTTTGATATATCAAATTTCGAATATTTTCATGTTAAAAACTCGGAAAAATTATAATTTGGCCTCGAAATTTAAGATCTTGAAATCAGTGTAAAATCCAAAAAAAAAATTGAGATATATTTAGGTATTCTTGTATATAATTTTGCATCAATTTATACACAAAGGGAGTAATGGAGATTAAATAATATTTTTTTATTTTGTTTTGATTTACCTGTATTATCTAGTGTAAATTTACAGTTAACCCCCGGTAGAAAACCCCGGTTTTCTGATTTTTTGGCCGGGGCCCGGGGCCGGGGCCGGGTCGCTAAAAATGGCCGGGGTTGGGGGCCGGGGCCAGGGGCCGGGGCCGGGGGCCCGGTCGGTTCCGTATACTACCAGTTGACTCTAATAGTCTAACCCGGACACGGTTTGAATTGTGTTGCCTGAGGAACGTTGGATCATTCGCGGAATGTTTGACCGTCGCCGAAAGCTCTTTGCGTCGGACACAGAAATTGTTGTTTTCATTAAAACGCCCGCATGGCAAAAGCCAGATCAGCCCATCCACCACCATGTTCAACTTACTAAATTGGGAAATAGTCGCGGAAGAAAAGAGAACCCGGCGATGCATCTGCTCCCCCGCTCACCCCTAACATGAACCCCCAAAACTGCTCAACTGGTTATGCCGCACCCTGTAGTTTAATAAAATAATCAGTCGGAATCAATTATTTAAAATAAAATTAAACTTTTTTAAATTATTAAATTAAATTGCATTTTTTTTGGGGGGGGACCTGGGGGTGCAGGGTCGGTTGGTTGGGGTGCGTCGAAGAAGGAAGTCAGTTTCTGTAGGATTGTCCCAAATAGATAATAATTTTAATAATAAATTAATAATAATAATAATAATAATCAATAATAATAATAATAATATAAATATTAACAATAATGATAAATAATAATAATAATAGTTTCTGGTTGTTGTCTGTTTTATAATTAAAACTAGAAATACATTGAACACAAATCAAAGCCTTAAAAAAAATTCGTAATACTTCCTTCTAAAAAAGTCACATTTATAATATTACAAATAAAGTTTTTTAAGTGTATTTCATTGGTAGATGTCTTCAATCACGGAATTGAATCTCATAGTCTTTCGTGGAGGGTGGGGGATGAAATACTATTTCACAATATTGATTATATA
>JABUQX010115282.1:0-15000 GCA_015478945.1 Trachelipus rathkii | reverse complement strand
TTTTTGGGACTGTTTTTTGTTAAAAAGTGTTGATTTTTTTTTGGATTGAATTTTTCGATATTTTTATTTTATTTATTTATTTATTTATTTATATCTTTATTGTTTTTTCATAATTATATTATTTTACCATTTGTATAATTGTACTGAATAAATTACTCGACTAATGATTCAGTCATTGAGCTACGTGGTACCCTTCAGGTTAAAAAGATATATCAAAAGAATTATTCAAATCTAAAGGTTTAGCATTAAAAATGATGTCTTTTTTTGAATCAGCGTACGTTTATGATATCCCCCCCCCAAGCTTCTAATAGGTTTTGGTGTTCTGAGGAATTTTTAGAATTTCTTCACGCCATCTCAGTTGCTTGCTCGTTATAACGTTCGCCCTTGTATGGGAAATGTCTTGAACTCTAGAATTGTTCACGTACAAGTACAAGTACTCTAGAATTTGTTTAAATACAAGTACAAGTACTCTAGAATTTATTTAAGTACAAGTACTCTAAAATTTGTTTAAGTACAAGTACAAGTACTCTAGAATTTGTTTAAGTACAAATACAAGTACTCTAGAATTTGTTTAAGTACAAGTACAAGTACTTTAGAATTTGCTTAAGTACAAGTACAAGTACTCTAGAATTTGTTTAAGTACAAGTACAAGTACTCTAGAATTTGTTTAAGTACAAGTACATGGTATCTATAACGTTTCGTTTTATCAGCTAGCTATTCTGCTCGCACTAACTCTCTCCATTCTTTTTCCACCCATTGAATTGTTACGTCGCTTTCTTTTTTCTTTCGCCATTACATCGGACACTACTCTCTGCAAATTTCTTTCACACAGAAAAAAAATTATATCAAAGCAATACAATTCCATTAATCATAGGTCAATGATTGAATTGTTATATCAAAGGAAATCCCAAATATATTTCATTTTGCCATGAAATTATTTATTATAAATTTATTATTAATTGCTAATAAATATTTTGAAATGAAATTTTAATTTTTAACGAGACTCATTAATCTAAATTAATAAAATAGCTGCAAAAGGGAAGGAACTACTTCATATCGCGTACAAAATATTGATTCGAGGTCCTAATATCTATTACAATCAAACTATGCATTATGACTTTAATTCACATCTGAGACGAGATGCTATGAATTTGTTTGCCTTAAAGTCTGTATTGTTAAAATTTCTTAATATATTAATATATTTAAAATAGCTACTCATTGAACATTTTCTTCATTAACAGATAGCAGAAGTTCCTTTTGCATCGTATAAAATGCTTGAAAAATATATGATTAAGAGCAGCTGTTGTCACTATAATGATGGAGATCGCAATGTAATACATAATGAATGAGTGATGAAGAACAAAGATGAAGTAATAACTAAATATAAAAAATTGGCTGGTGATTTACAAATTTCAAAAGATTTGTGGCTTTTGAAAAAGATTCAGCATCTTGACCCATCTGAAGATTCTCTACAACTTATTCAACAAATTCTTTGAAAGCTCTAAATTGTATAACAATCCATCGTAACTTTTCACCCACCTTGTTTTACGCATTCGTATGAGTTTTGTCTTAAGGTAAATCTTTGAAATGTTTTCTTTCCAATATTTGGTGACCTAAACTACTCTGCCCAGTATCGTTCACTGTCTCAATAAAGTTTTTAATGTATTATTCTTCATATGAATACGAACAGCATTGAACATACAATGCCGCTGGATATTTTCAATAGCTTAAGCACTTTTAAAACTTATCGTCATTGATGATGCACCATCTTTTCGTTGTTCCATCAGGAAGCCCCTATTTATTTCACTCTTCGGAGCATTCCTTCTGCTAGAGATTCTCCTTTCGTGATTTCCAGTCACTAAGTAATCTTCACGAACCACATATATGTTTTCCGCATTTTTATTAATATATACTCTTAATTTGCTTTGATCATTATTTTTATCATTCACATAAATTAAAATAAAGGGTTAAGTCATAAAAAAAATATAATACAATTAAATAATTTATGGGAAGAATGATAATAGAACAAGATGAAGTAATGAAAGGAAATCCTAAAAAAATTCACTATGATATTTTAAATTTTAAATGATTTAAAGTTTTTTTGAAGAAGGTTCAATATCCTAATGTTAGTTTAAGCCTCCCCGAAAGCTTCAACAATTCTTTAAAAGCCTCTCTAAATCGCATAACAACCCATCGTAACTTTCCACTCACATTGTTTTTCACATTCGTGCTAGTTTTGTCCATTTTGTTTCATCAAGGTAAACCTTTGAAATGTTTTCTTTCCAATGTATTGGTGACCTTAGGACTCAGCTGGTTCCCATCTTTTTTCGAGTGGCCGCCACCCCCAAGAATTAAAAATAGATTCCATGCACCCCTACTATTAAATACTATATATTATATATATTATATAGTATAATATATACTATATATATTAATATATATATCATTTATATATATATATTATATATAATATAATAATAGTATATATATAGTATATATATATTATTATATATATATATAAGTACTTATCATACTACAAATCTAATATACTATATATATATATGTTATATATATATACATATTTTTTTTTTTCTTGAAAGTTTTTGAAAACTGTTTGTTAAAAAAATTACTTAAAAAATAAAATTTAAGTTAAAAAAATGTCTTGTCGCGCACCTCCTGGTATTTCGAGAACGCACCCCAGTTTCAAACCACTGAACTGTCCTAAATGGTGCTCAGTATGTTTTCACGGTGCAATACCGTTGTTAACAGCTTATGCTTAATATGAATACGAACAGCAAAGAAAATCTTACGATGCCGCTGGATATCTTTCGACAGCTTAAAACACTTTTAAAACTTTTCGTCAGTGATCGCTGCACGCTCTTTACGTTAATCATCAGAAAGTCCCTATTTAGTTATCACCCTTCGTAGCATTTGCCACTGCTTGGAGATTCTTCCTTTTCTGTTTCCAGTCACTAAGTTAATCCTTCACGAACCACATATATGTTTTCCTCATTTCTTATTGAATATATATACTCTTAATGTTGGCTTTTGAGTTAGAGAAATAATCATTCACATAAATTAAAATAAAGAGTTCAAGTCATCAAAAAAAATTTAATACTTAAATAATTTAGGGGGGATGATTCATACCCCCCTCAACCAACATGGCCTCGGCTCTCGGCCTTTATATATATATATAATATCATATATATAGTAATATATATATATATAATAATAATATATTATATTATATATATATATATTATATTATATATATTTATATATATCTATATATATTATACATATATAGTATCTATATATTATACTAACTATATATATATATATACTACTTATTATAAATTATATGATATATATCTAGTATTATAATATATATATATATACTATATAATTTTTTAACTTTTAAACCAGCCTTATTATAATATATATATATATATATACTATATATATACTATATCATATTATATTATAGATAATAATAATATATATATATATATGTATATATACATATATAGTATATATAATATATATATTAATATACTATATAGATATATACTAATTATTATATATATATACTACATATATATATAATATTATATATATATTATTATATTATATATAAAATTAAAAATTTTATATATATAAATATATAATATATATATATATATATATATATATTAAAATATACTAATAATTATATATATAATATATCATATATATATATATATATTTAATATATACCTATATATATTATAATATAATATATTATAATCGATATATTATATTATATATATACGATATATTTATATATATAATATTTATACAATCGATATATATATAATATATATACTCAATATATATATATATATATACACTTAATATATATATATTATATATATAATATTCACTATATTTATAAATACCGTAATATATAGACCTTAATAGGATATATATATATATATCATTTATATATATATAAATATAACTTATAAATGCTACTTTATAATAATATGTATATCTATATATATATATATTTAGTAATATACACAGTATATACTATATATATATATATATTAGGGATGCACCGGAACTCCGGCTCCGGCACCGGCTCCGGCTTGGCCGGACTTCCGGCCTTTTTAAAGATCTTCTCCGGCTCCGGCCGGAGACTACTAGTCTCCGGCTTTCTCCGGCCGGAGACCAATTTTTTAAAAGGTCTTTATCATCCCAAATATAAAATAGTCTATAATTGCATTTATTTAACACTTTGAAATTTGAAAGAAATAACATTATATTAAGGGTAGGTTTGTGAAAAAAGTGTTAGAAAAAATTTATTTTACTATTTTTTTTTGTTTGTAGTTGATAATATTAAGTCAAACTAATAAACTAATATTATAACTTATTAATAATATTATAATAATATCAATAAACCTATATGACACCATTTACTAAATGAGTAATTATTTTATATAAACACTCTCAAATGTTTTATCTTGTAATATAAAACAGGAAATAAAAACCACTTTTGATAAATCTAGCTTAAAAAATACAAATACAGAAATAGGTAAATGGAATTGGTAAAAGCAACTTTGTAACGGAACATGCCAACTTATTAAGCAACACGAAGACTACAAAAACTAATGATAATATATCATAATCTTTACATTATTAAATAGCTTCAAGTTTCAACACAGACTAACATTCGAACTATATAAATATAATATTAGTTATAATATATATATATCTATATTATACCTATATATATAATATATATATGTATGATATATACATATTAAAACTATATATGTATTAATTCATATCATATTACGCTATATATATATCTATTCATATATATTATATATATAGTACAGACTACTAGTATATATATGAATAGTAGCATAGTATTAATATATACTATTATATATTATATTATATATATATATATGATAATATATATCTATACTATAATATATATATATATATATTATTATAATATATACTACTCATAGATCATATTACTAAATATAATATATATATATTATAGTGCACTAAGTACCAGCTGTTATCGATACTTTATAGAGTATCTTTACGTCTAAATAGTTTCTTTTGATTCTCATAAAATCTTAACATCTCTTTGTCGCTTCTTTAGAAGGGAAAGTTAAATAGCTAATAAATAGTTCAGGTTCAATTATTCATCATTTTGTTAGTTTTAGCGAGTTTTAAAATAAAATTGATGAGGAAACAGGAGCTGATAAGCTAGTGTTGGTGGAGAAAGACAATTCCTTTACTGTGTCATAACTATTTCCATACTTGGATAACATGTTTCTCTCTAAATACCACTTGAAGGTTGAGCAGAAGATATTTCCCCAGCTTAATTCAGGTCAAGATGCAATCAGCGATAAAAGAGCTTTTCTTTCTTTCTACCATAAAAGGTGGATCAGCATCCGATTTTCGTTCCAGAAGTGTGTGCGCAAAATATTTATCCACAAATAGTTTGAATAGATATTTTTCTAATTCATGTTTGTTTCTCTCACTGCTGCTGCTACGTTTGCATTTTAACTTTTTCTCCTTTGATCGGTTCCACTTGGTTTGATTATCTGAATATTCTTTATTTTCTTCTAAAGATTTTTCTTGTAGCACGTCATCAAAGCACTTCCAGAAACTTGAATGTGTTTCCTCATCAATATCTGGCCGATCTTTATTTTTCAGATTCTTCATGTGAATTGTGAATCTGTATGAGACTTTGATCATCATTTTGTTATTCAGAATCTGAACTTAATGAAATATTTTTAAGCTTTTATTAAAAGTTTTACTTCTTCTTTTGAGCATATAATTTTGTTTTATCTGATCAATATAATATCAAAGGGAGCTAAGTTGTATTGTGGATTTAGAACTTCTGCAGAGTACATAAAGTTTCTTCTCTTTAATGTACCAAAACGCTTCAGTAACAGTAATTAAAAGTTCATCTTCTCATAGTTTTTTACACCGCACTATCCTTCCAATAGTTTTTGCTAAATATTTTTGCCAATGCATTAACTGCAGGTGATTGACAAATTGATAATCAACATCATCATCCACTCGTTCTTGTAGTTAAAACTCTCCAATGTGTAACAATCTAATTATATTTTCTCCATTAGCTTCCAGTGACTTGCATTTAAGATATCTAGATTGGTTTTCGAATTTGAAGAATATATAATAACTGCAATTTTTTGCTCTATGGATCCTTTGCAGCATATATTATGACGAATTCCATCTTGTTTCCAATAAGCTTGTGTATTGGCAAGTTTTAATGAAAAATTCTAACATTTGACATTTCCGTTAATTTTTTGCAAATTCAGTGATCTACTAAATGGACCTACAATTTTCCTACATAAAGTAATTTAAATATTTAATTGATTTTTGATAGAAAGTCAATTAAAGATTACTAGCCTCGTAAGGACCATAAAATAAAAAGTGTTCCTCATTCTACCCTAACACCTGTCCGCTCTCATACCTTTTATAATGTTTGGTGCGTTATCTCAGGCAACGATGAATATTTTTCTTTTTTTAAATCCCAGGCCCTTAAGTGTTTCCTCACTTTTTAGACATATTTTCTGCTGAATGAGAAACACTAAAACTACTGATTTGAATGTTCCACTCTTCCTTTGAAATCTTATCAATCCACTGCTCTGACATACTTATAAAGGCTTTCATTGTTATATGAGGCAAGTCTAAATATCCCTATTGTTAATGATATCGAGCTTGGAAATTTCTCCTGCAGGAAGTGTCTTATTTTGTTTCTTTACCCTTTTATATTTTGTTTGGGAATATCTTCTGAAAAGTACCTCGCTTGTGACGAATTTATATTGGGGACATACTGATTATTAATTCTTTAAATTACACTGTCATCAACAAAGAAAATGGCCGATTGTCCACATTCAATCGAATTCCCCAATTTTGAAACGGAATTTCTGTGCTCTTCTATCATTAATTTCCCCAAATCTTTGTTTTATCAGTTATTTCAAAACATCCTGACGCTGACGAAATCTTTTTTTAATAGAGATAGAAGTTGATGATATGGAAGGACATGGATCATCATCTGCTGTGTCCGTGTGATATCATGTTTTCCTTTTTTCGGCCACCTTCTTCGACGGCTTCAAAAGTCCGTAGATATTCTTTTATCCTTCAAACTATATGTTTTATATTCTCGTAAAAGCATGATCGAGTAAAGGTTTTGGCGTATAATATTCTTGAACCCTTTGCTTTGGCGGTTTGGGCCTATCTACTCAGTAATGTAATTGCCCAGTTAGCCGGCCGACAGTAGTTCACACTCAGCGGTTTAGCCCTCTTCAAGGAGTGGAACCCTAAGTAGTTACTACTTAGGATCCGGGACAGGGAACGCCTGCATAATGGCATGCTTAAGGGCAATCCCTCCATATTATATATATATATATACTTATATATATATATATATATATATATATATATATATATTACATAGAATATATACGTAGTATATATATATTTTACTATATATATTATAATAAAAACACTATTAATTCATATTATATATATATATATAATAAAAGGGTAATTAAAATTGATTTTCATTCTCCGGCCGGCGCAGACTCCGGCTCCGGCCCGAAGAAGTGATCCCTCTCGTCTCTCGCCTCCCGCCTCCGGCCAAAATTACTCTCCGGTGTGCCATCACTGAAATATAATAATATATATAATATATATATATAGACTATATATATGTTTGTTATGTTTGTGTAATATTACAATCACTTATAATAAATTCATTTTTCAATACAAATGATTTAAAAAGAAAATTTATATTTAACTACGAGTTCTTAATAGTGTGGATACAAATTACTTTAAAAAATAACAAATTGCAATATCTATATCTACAAAATTACTCACCCCTATTCACCCAAACCCCCACAACATCTCCTATCACCAAAGTTGAACCTCCCACTTACATAACCTTCCCTCTTCTGCCTATTCGTCTTGTTACAACACGTGTTGCTACGAGATCAGAAAATATTACATTGATTACCATTATTTTTTATTATTATTCTTCGTACAGCTGATATGATCTCTTTAAGTTAAGCATTAGAATATATCACCATTTTACTTGAAGTCTTTTAAAATATAATAAAAAGGTAATTAAGAAATTATATATATATATATATATATAATATATACTATATACTTATAATATATATAATAATAATATATACTATACAATATATATATATATATAGATCTATTAATATATCTATATAATATCATATACTATAATATATATAAATAGAGTATATATATAATATTACAACTAATACTATATATATAGTATACTAAAATAACTATTATATATATATAAATATATATATAACTACTAATATATATACATAAACTACGGATATATACATAAGTATATAGTATAGAATAGATTCTATATACTACTATAATACTCATCATATATATTACATATATATATATTATAATATCATATTATATTAGTACTATATATATACGTAATTTTAATTCACCGCTTATATACTTTAATATAGGTATACTAGCATAATAGAATATTTACTAACTATCAACATAATGAGTGCTTCCTTTCTCTTCCTCTCTTCTCCTACAAGTCTCACTCTCTCTCTCCCGCCCTGCTATACCGACAGTACATTCTCAGCCTATATAAATATATACTAGATAGATTATATAGTATAATTTAACATATAAGTATATATACCTTATAGTATATATATACTAACGGGTTTTTTAATATTAGCGAGACTACTATATATATACTATATATATACTTTATATATTATATACTTTATATACTCTGAACGCTATACTACTATATAATTTTATCATACATAGAATATATATACACCATGGACCGAGTCCTAACAAAATTCTACTAATATATAAATATATAGTCTTACACATATATATACATATATATAAAAATCATTACTCTTCTTCTTCCAAGACTGGGGGTAACGGTGGCCTTACACAGTGCACCGGAAACAGAATAAAGCAACGCGCTCGCACCGGAAAAATGACCCCGAAGCCGAAAGACCAAGCCACAGACCTCTATCCCCCCCTACTACATTTTAGTGAGAACTCGTCGCAGGTCAGTCAAATCCACCCTAGGAGTATTTCACCTCCGGGGACTCGCGACGTACTAAACCATATCAACTTATGGTGCATTTCGATCATGTGCTGGGTGGCGGTTTCATAAATACTTGACCCATTTTGCCACAACCAAAAACCCCCGCTCACAAAAACTCCTTCCTTCTCCCGATTGTGCTAACCTTTTCTTCCTCGCCTCTTGCCAAAACTCACATTCCTCTCCTTCCAGCATTCATTCCCTTACTGACGCAATCCACTTTTTCCTCGTGGTCTCCCTATTATTTCGCCCAAGCCCCGCGGTTTTTCGCGTTTCCAGCTACACTAACATTCATACTCCGCTTAACCAACCTATCGATCCATCCTTTCCACATAACCAAACTTCATCTCAATGTACTTGCATTTATTCTCTCACTTATTTCTTTCTTCACACCCACACAACTCTCTAATAACTATCAATTCCTACATTAATTCATTCAGTTCTTCTCATCACCTAAACACCAACCCCTAAGACTGTCCATCTGACAGCACTTTGTGATTTTCACGATTCATATCCTGTTTTAATCCAGACCCATAGACCGTATTAGAACTACCTTACTACATTAAACCACAGCGGAAACAATCATACACTCCATATAAGACCCCTTAGTGCCACTCTAAGACTTAGTCCTTTACATGTCGCCCAACGATTCCTAATTGCACCAGCCAAACCCTTCCCTATTCATCATAGCTTTCTACTACATCTGACATCGATCCTTTCCTTATCATCCAACCATGGATCCTAAATAAATATTTAAACTAAGACACTCGTTCCATCTGCGCTTTACCATCTTTACTCCACAACCATTAACTTCTATTCTTATTCTACGGTTTTCTTACAAAAAATCTCCTTTACACACTCTGCCAAATCTCTCATTGCAATCCTCTCAAACTCTCTTCAGATTCACCACACAAAACCAAATAAACCGCATATAAATAGCGGCTAATAGGACACCTCCACCTCGGCAATCCCGTTCCCCAACATTCCTGCCCACTCCCACTCTAATTCTTTCATATACCCCATCCATATATACCCGTGCCACTCTCTTCCATTCCATCATTCTAACACCATCCCCCCCACCCCACCTCTAATTCTTTGCAATAACTCCCCCATCCATTTCCAACTTGAATAACCGAAGAGAGACATAACTACCACCTCCATGCCTCACTCCTCAGGTCATTAATATTGAAAAACAATCACTTTCTCACTCTATTTTATTCTTGCCAAGCTTCACTATCGTCATACATATCTTTTGATTCCATTCAAGAGACTACCACCCACCAATACCATTATATCACTAACACCTGCCGATAGTGCTGTCCTCGCTATTAACCTGCCATAGATCTTCCCTATGTACCTATGAAACCTAAATACAATTTATTCTTCGTTCTTCTCCTCATTTTCTCAATTATTTGTTTCAATGTAAAGATTTGATTCACACATCTCTAACCACTTCCTAAAGGCACCTTGTTCTGCTTACCCCAGAATCTCAGTCCGTTTAGTACACTCTGAGATATTATATATATAATATATATATAAATAGACTGTACTATTATCATATATATATACTATATATAAATACTCAAAGAAGTACTATAATTTATATGCTATATTAGTATCGTATATATACTATACTCATATATATAATGTATATAGATATACTATATACTATATAGATATAAGTAGCATTTTTTATAGTCAGTGTAATATAAAATTTGTCAAATTTATAATGGTAAAATGTTCCCTCATTTATTACACATCTTTTTTTCTTTCAAGAATTTTTCCAAACATATTTTAAATGTATCTAGTTTCTCATACAATAATGTAACACTATATTATTTTATAGAATATAAAAATATATATATAAAAAGAATAAATTATTTAATAAAAATTAATTAATATAATAATAATAATAATCAAATAATATAATAATAATAATATAATAATGAATAATGAATAATAATAATAATAATGAATAATAATAATAAATAAATAATAATAATAATAATAATAATAATACATAATAATAATACAATAATCATAATAATAATAAATTGTAAATTAATGTTCAAAGAATAGTAATATTTTAATATAAAAAATATATAAAAAATAATATAATAATAATAATAAAATAATCATATCAATAATATAATAATAATGAATAATAATAGATAATAAAATAATAATAATAATTAATAATAATAATATAATCAATAATTAATAAAATAATAATAATAATAATAATAATAATAATAATCAATAAAATATAATAATAATATTAATAATTAATTCTATTAGGGACTTTGGATCAATATATATATATATATTATATTATATATATAAGTATATGATAGTATATATATATAGTATATATATAACTATATATATAATATATAATTATATATATATGTATATTATATATATTATAATTTATATAGTATATTTATATAATATATATATATTATATATTATATATATAGTATTATATATATGAGTATATATACTAATATATACTACATATCATATAGCCTTAGTACTATATATAGTATAATATGTGAGTATACACCTACTAAACAGCCTATACTGATATAACAACTATTACTAAGTAATATATATATAATATTATACGTTGTATTAATATTAATACTATAATATATATTATACCTATATATATCCGATATAGGTTATCAGGTAATGATAGCCTGATATATATACTTTAATATATACTGATATATATATATATATATATACAATATAAAATGTGTGTTACTTTTGAGAAGAGAATAAACACTTCTAAGCAACATAGCTCAGAATTAAGAAATAATTAGTAATAAAATTAAATAAATCCTAATAATAAATATAATTTTATTTTATTATTATTTTCTTTAAGTAACAAAAAAATTTTAAACGTATTTTGGCCGTTACATTATAAATATTTTCCTCCATTTATCAAAGTATTTAATTGTGTTTTGATGTTATGGAAATTGAACAAAGGTATACAAAGGCAAAAATGGGAGGGGCTTAGGTCTTTATTATCTTGAAACGCTACGCCCATACCCGATACCCTTAACACAGAAACATCTAATCTCAATTTGCACAATCAATATGAATTGTAAAAGAAACTCACTCTGGGGTCACTTATCACGATTAAAACATTAAAAAAGCAATACAATATCTTAATATTTTATTTTATTTTTAAGAGGGATAGCTTTTAATAAGGTTTTGATCGAAGATTTGAGTAGAGAAAGAGAGAGAGATGGAAGACGAACCTCGCGCGTAAATTTCGTGGAAATCAAAGTACCTCCGCTGGAAGGGAGAACGAGATCAATTCAGACGAGGCGAAGGAGAAGCCACCAGGTGAGACCCGATGGCGGAGAGAGAGAGAGAGAGAGAGAGAGAGAGAGAGAGATGAGAGAGAGAACATTGCTGGGAAGAGATGAGACGAGTGAGAGAGAGAGAGGAAAAGAAAGGAAAGAGAGAGAGAGAGAGAGAGAGAGAGAGAGAGAGAGAGAGAGAGAGAGAGAGAGAGACTCAAAGCATCATAAAACAAAATATCTTTTGTACCAGTATAAAATTGCAATGAATTTTTATGATTTTCAACCATTTTCAACCATTATTCACTGTTTTTCTTTTTTCTGTTAGTTAATTCTTTAACCTATCACTTCTTATACAAATCATTTCTTTTCTCTCTCTCTCTCTCTCTCTCTCTCTCTCTCTCTCCTCTTCTCCCCTCTCTCTCTCTCTCTCTCTCTCTCTCTGCTCTTCTCTCTCTCTCTCTCTCTCTCTCTCTCTCTCTCTCTCTCTCTTCTCTCTCTCCTTAGAGTAATTTAAAACTCCGATAACCAAGACCATTTGATAAAGTTGTGTATTATATCTATAAAGGATAAATTAATTTGCCGAACGTGAGTGGCTTTAATTTATCACACTTTTTTTTCTTATTTCTTTTCTTCTTTGTCGTAATAATGGCGGCAAATTAATTCAATATTAAAAGATGCATTTTCCTTTGCTGATAACTGCTAAATTTTTCACGAGTTTAATCATCAACAAGGTACATAAAGTTAAACATTCAAATGTTTTGTGTTAGCGGTACTGTGATATATACTATAAGTATAGTACTACTATATACCACTATAAAGATATACTTCATATAGACTATAGCTACAATATATATTAGCCCCTAGCGGTACAGTATACTTATATATATTATATATAAACTCATACTAATATATACGGTATATATATAAAATGATAGGCGCGTATATACCATAGAACTATAAACCTATAACTATATCTTATATATGACTATAGGTATCATTATATGAGTTATTAATATATATATTATATTAGTACTAGCCTATATATATACTATATACTATATATATATTATATGATACTATAATAGTATATATAGATATAGATAATATAGAGAATAGATATATATATATACTACTCGCCTATATATATATATGAATAATAATATATATACGGGATATACATATACTTATAATAGAGGCAGCCAATATATATATATATATATATAAGAGCAATAGGTGCAAATACATATATATAGAACGTAACTATATTTAATGAATACCCTAATATATATCAACACTATAGATGATAGATATATATATAACCCATATAATATGACTAGTACTATATAATACGTAGTAGATACTATCTATATATACAGCACTAAGGGTAGATACCTAGTCTAAGATACCTAGTACCGTCTCACCTATTAATAATACAGTATATTATATATATATATGTATATGTATAAGTAAATACTAAATACAGACTATAATATATATTCACTATAAATAATATATATATAATAGGTATAAATATACGCATTACTATACATAATACAATATCATATATAAACTATATAATCTATTAATAGTATGGTCCAAGTATATATAAACTATACATAATTATATATATTCTATATATAATATATATCATCTATCCCTTAGTTCAATATACGGAACATGGTAGCCCGAGGTGCGCAACCCACCAGAAATTCCGAACGCAGTATTGTGCATTTTCTAGGGTAATATACCCAAAATGGTAGTGGACGCCCCGTACCCAGCTACCACTGTTTATTTAAGTCGCTTCTTACAATAAGGGAAAGAGTACCATGTGGAAGTTCTTACTCTAAGCCAAAGCGGCCGGTGAGGGAAGAACACGATCGCAGACAACCACCGTGCTGATCGGTTCAATACAGGGCTGTGCCCCTTCTGCAGATGGACTATTTCTATATAACTAAAGAAAATCATGTGAAATTAAGTGAATATTATCACTCAATTAACGCGCGAAACCCAATAAAGTAATCTTTGTAAAGTTTCTTATTTCAAGAAACAATTGAATCACTAGATATCCATATAAATTTAATATATCAAAGAATACAAACTAAAACAATTGAGGCAATGATTTAATAAAGCCAGTAGGAAGGTGCATGGTAAAGAATAACTCTCCCACTTGCAACACTAGTCCAAGATTATGGTATAAGTAATGCGAAATCAAAAACTACCGATATGGTGTGTGATAAATTCTCTAATAGACACACGATGCCAGCTTCTTTATTAAAAAAGATTGAATTTGATAATCTTTATAACTCTGGTGTCATATCAAAAAAACAAAATAACGGAGATGTTAAAGAAGACTAGGACGAATGCGATCATACATCCGTCATTATCTTCACTATTGCATGGATTTCTTCGCTATATATAATAGGTACTGGTCTGCTGACACTGGCGAGGCGACTCTCTTATTTGGACCTGCTAACACCAGTACTTAAGATGCATCTCGGCCACCCC
>JABUQX010115281.1:5000-20170 GCA_015478945.1 Trachelipus rathkii | reverse complement strand
AAATATGTTCACTATCAAAGCTAAAAAGTATAAATTTTTTTATTGCAAGAAAACTGAACACGTTTGCGCTCTCGCGACGGCTCACGCCGCCGGATGGCCGTGGGCGGCTCACACGCGCCGATTTCGCGCGCCGGGCCAGCCTGCTGACGAAACCCACCCCAGGGTCCTCTCAAAACAGCTATTCGAGATCTACGACCTTATAAACATATATTTGAAACCAATATAACCGTCCAGAATGAGACACGATACGCAACCGTAATCGAGGCCGCAACGCGAGCAAAACTGAATCCTGTCAGTCCAGAGATCTCTCCTTCATCCAATGCGTTCCTATTATATAAAACCCAGCCATTTCTTCATAGTCCCTCACACTCTTTACGAACTTTATGACCATCATTTTCGAGATCTACAGGTCCAATACACATAACGATATCAATATTGCATTATTGCGGGCAATAAATATTTACTAATCCCAACACTGCACCGGAGCCAGCACTGGTGCCGGATCCGTATCCTACTTACTCCTTCCTACTCTAATATCATCTCCAAATTCTCAGCCTTTCTACGATCATCATTTCAATTTTTAGGGAAGCGCTCCTTTACGGGGGCGCACGATATGATAACTTCGTCTACGACTAGGTTGCGTCATACCACATAGCGCGTTCCAATAATCCTGATACGATGGTCTAACCCGAGATATCGATCAACAAACGCCGGCACAAGTTCTTCTGAACCGTCGCACCAACTACATTGTTGCGCTCCAGAATGTAAAAGCCTCACCACATACATAACAAAATAAGTTTGGGCTATTTTTGCAGTGACGTGGCATTATAAAGAACTTGATAGCATATAATACTTTTGTTATAATAATTATTTCCTATTATTATGTTATAGCAATATTATAATTTCGAATATAAACCTGAAAATAGAATAATATATATATATATATATATATATATATATATATATATATATATATATATATATATATATATATATCAAAATATAAAAAAATATATACATATATATATATATATATATATATATATATATATATATATATATATATTACACATATACTCTTCTCATTACAACACTAGTACACCTCAAAACCATACTCATGCTGAACAACATACAAAAGCACGTGGGAGGAAATATCTGCTAACAAGAAAATGGGAAATTGTGTAGTTGCCAAATTCGCTAATTCCACTAATTTTATACGTGGTAGACAAAAAAATAAGCACAGATCTGTTCTTTCCACGCAAGAATATACAAAAAATACATATTTTCATGTGAAGGACATTTTTCATGTTGTACAGTGAGTTAAAATCTCTTTGTCCAATTTTTCATTCTTATACAACTGAAAGTTCTCCTAGAAGCCTAGGTATGTTGAGTATTTCAGAGAAATATATATAATTTAAGAGTGACTGAAATCATTTAAAACTCTAAAATGTGACTATTTTCCTTAAGAGGTTAGACCGTCTCTATGTGTAATGTTTCCGCGTACTCCTGTGAGAAATCTTAATGATATTCGGGTTCTTTATCCGAGGGTTGATGCGGTGAAGCTGATTTTTTTTTTTTGCATACGGACTTTCATATATATATATATTTTTAATTTTCATTATTCTATGAAGATTCCCTTTACTCTTTTTTTTTTTTTTTTCACTTCCTTTCAGAAGAGATTCCTATTCCCATTCATCCTCCTTCTTTTAAAATTGCTCATTTATTTTTTTTTGTCCACCATCTATTCATGACATTTACGCTTGCATGATAAAATCTGCAGTTTTTATAAGGTCTTTCTTTTGCGGTCATCCCAGCCAAGAGGTTCCAGTCAAGCTACCTTCAGGTATCGAATCATACTTCAACTTCGCACACCACGCAACTCACGTTATATAACTGTCATTTATTAGATCAGAAGAAGTTCTCTGTCATAAGATCCAATTATTAGGTCCAGATTTTAGTCCCATCATCTAGATCATATTCAAGAATTATTTGAGAAAGCTTCACTACACTTCTTCTTTTAAACTTCTCTGCCTCTCCGCTATTCCTCACCTTACACTTCCAACTTCTCTGGTATATTCAAACTTCCATCTAACCAATATTAGAGTTAATCTATAATGCAATAGTAATAGATCTGATATCCATCCTAACTCCTTCAACATTGATTTATGTTCACTAGAATTTCTGAACATTGTTTCAACATCAATAAAATTATTAGATTCTTTCACTAGGACATCCAACTGCAACCACCTGTGAGATAATTAAGATATTTGAACTAAAATCATTAAGCTTCACACATCTTCTCCACAGAATCAATCACCCATTATTCAAACATCTCTATTTCCATCTGAACATCACCTGGGATGACATTTGCTGACCAAACAGTATATATTATACCACTTTTCGATCACTCATCCAACGATTCAGTCTAACACTGATTTATCCAAAGTCAGCGAATCCCACTATCGATTGATGGACCATATAAACACTCACACCCAACAGAACTCAATACTGACTGAAAATTAACAAATGTAACTACTGTGAGCTTTATCGGTAGAGGTTTTTATCAACGCAACCTTCTTCCACTCTCATTATTTTCCATTGCAACACACACACATTCACCTCACACCACTCGCTTCACCACATCCTTTCGTATTTGTTTCAGTCACAGCAATCAAATCAAATTCACACTTTTTAAAAACATCCATCACTTCTCCCCTCTTTTAATCGACATTTATTCCTCTAACATTCCATGAGCCCATTCTTACAATTTCGCCGAAGATTTAAGGTGATACGGATATCGTGATCTGGTCATAGGAATGCATAATAAAGATGTACAAAAACTATCGATTATTGGAACTATCGATAGTTTTTTTGGATGGTAAATGTAGGGTTTAGCATAATGCAAAAACATAAATTTTGTTTTGAATATAATTGATGTTTCGAATTTTTTTTAAAGCAACTCTGTCAAATTTACGTTATATATATATATATATATATATAATATAGTATATATATATATATATAGTAAAGTATATATATGTATATAATATATAAAGAGCAGAGTATAGTATAGTCGATGTTATAGTTATCTGTTATAAGAGTATCTATATCCAATAACATTAAGAGTTATAAAGATGAATTATGTTGCACACACACCATCATCAAACAGCAACACAATAAAATGTTAGCAGAGAGAATGCAGAGCGCTAGTCCCTTGCTACCTGGGGAACAAAATTTGAAAATTTTCTTCATATAACTGCACAGGGCAAAACAGCTTCACCTCCTACATGTACTTTCTTTATTATTTTAAATTTCTTTTTTTTTTATTTTAATTTTTGTATTTAATATTAAAAAATTTCAAAAAGAAATAATTTTAAAATTTTGTAGCTCCTCTAACTCATGATTCAAATGAAATTAATTAAAGATATAAAATTTTGTACTTTCAAATTCCGAATTGTAAAAGTATATTTTTCCTAGTTAAGTAGTTACTTTAAGCCAAAAACACTCTCTTCCTTGAAAACATCGTCAAACCACTTCTTGAAAGGACCTTCAGATTATTATCGCCCTCTCCACCTCCTTTTTCAGATTCTCCTTCTTTTACTACAAATCCACTGGCTCTTCTGCTTTTCGCCCTCCCTCTGAATTCCACTGCATCCACACTCGGCGACGGTCGAATCATAAATATATATATATATATATATATATATATATATATATATATATATATATATATATATATATATATATATATATATATATATATATATATATATATATATATATATATATATATAGTATATATATATATATATATATATATATATATATATATATATATATATATATATGATTCGGTTTAGGACACAAAGGGTTAAGGTTTTGATAAGTTTTGTTAAGTTTGTAAAGTAAATCTGTGTGAACTTTACAAATCTTATAATTTTCAGTCATTAATAATTTAAGGTTGATAAATTTTGTTAAGTTTGCACAGATTTAACATAAATATCTGCTAACATTACAAAATCTAACAATTCTTTACATAACCTAACATACCTAACCTACTACGCTATGAATAAATGATAACATCAACAAATTAGCTTATCTATCAATGGTAATTAATTAACTTAACACTACTCAACAAAACTTAACTTAACTCAACTTTTCTATCATATCAATGGTTGTTAATATAGTAACATCTATTTTTAGATATTTCGTGTAGTCATTTAATTTTTCCTATTATATCAGTCCTTTCGAACGAGTTAAAATTTAAATTTAAATAGTGCGAAGCTTTAAAAACAGTTATAACGTATACTTTTTACTTTAGTTTAAATATTTGTTGTTTTCGTTGAAATTTTTTGCAAGCTTTTATTTATTATTATTATTATTATTATTATTATTATTATATTATTATTATTATTATTATTATTATTATTATTATTATTATTATTATTATTATTATTATTATTATTATTATTATTATTATTATTATTATTATTATTATTATTATTATTATTATTATTTAACATGAATTTGATTTTTTCTGAGTTCTTTTATTTTTATTCTTCGTTTATTTCAATTATTTTTATGGCTTTTGGGAGTATTTTTATTTAAAAAAAAATTCCTACCCCGGACCCTCGAGCTAAGCGAGAGGGGGCATTCTGCGAAGCAGGAGAAGGGGGGATGACATGAAAGGGGAGCCGAAGGCCCCACCCCGGGTGAAAATTAAAATATTTATAAAAATATCAAATATCAATTTATTATTGTATATATATATATATAAAGAACACGTTATAACATTTTTTAAAGCTTCATAATTTTTACATTTATTTCTAAGTAAAAAAACTCGTCCGAATATGTTTAATTCGTAGAAAAAGTGAAATGACTGCACGAAGTACATAAGATCCTATATATATATATATATATATATATATATATATATATATATATATATATATATATATATATATATATATATATATATATATATATATATATATATATATATATATATATATATATATATATATATATATATATATATATATATATATATATATACATATTTTTATTTGAAGGAATATTTCTGGAGCAGTACAGAGATATATCTGTGAAAGTATATATAGATAGAGCAGTAGAAGGTATGCTCCAAGAAAATAAAGATAGTTTGTCACACATCGTATCTCAAAACATTATCAAGGTGGGAATGCAGAAACCTCGTTAAAAACAAACAAAGATGAAAACTAGGTTAAAAAAGTGACAAATCATGAGCTCATAAAACTTACAACCAACTAAAACTATATTTAAAAAAAAAAAAGTTTTCCTACTATAAAAAGCAATTAGTCTCCATAAAATATCCATGATTAAACTGCAAAGAAATATAAACTAAATAATTCAAGCACATAATATCATAAATTAAAAAATGAGAGAAAACATTATAATTGTTGATACACAAAGAAAAATTGTGTGAGGATTTAGTAAAGAACTACATAAGAAGGAACACACAATGTTGTGCACGCGTAGATTAAAGAAATATTGATATAAGATAATAGTTGAAGAATAGATGCATAGCGAGTAGCAGATAAAGGTTGGATGACAAGGCGTTGCTTAGCAGTAGTAGCGACAGCGGCATATAATGCAGTTACAATGTCGCAGCACAAGAATATAATGTTGCAATGCACAGCGTAATACACACAATACAATAGCATAATATAATAACAACAACAACAACAACAACAACAACAACAACAACAACAACAACAACAACAACAACAACTAAAAATAAAAATAAAAATAAAAATAAAAATAAAAATAAAAATAAAAATAAAAATAAAAATAAAAATAAAAATAAAAATAATAATAATAATAATAATAATAATACAAATAAATAATAAAAATAATGAAACATTTTAATATTAACGTAGTATTTACATATGATAACACCATCAGAGGATTATAGATCAGAAACTCACCATCTAAAAATAGTGGTTGTATATATAAAATTCCATGTAAGGATTGTGATAAGTTTTACATCGGACAAACTGGCAAGGACTTAAAGATTAGAGTAAATCAGCACAAATATAGTGTTAGAACTGAGCAGGATAATAATGCACTCTTTCAACATTTATCAAGGATGAACCATAGAATTGATTGGGTCTCATCAAATGTAATCATTAAATCTTCTTCCATAGTCTCTAGAAATATCATTGAATCGGCAATAATCAGGATTACTTCGGCCAAAAATGTAAATATTAGTCAGGAATTGTATAGTTTGGACAATTTTTTTTTTATTGCATTTTTAAATAAGTATGTCATTAGAGAGAAAATTTAACATTAATATTGTCTCATTGATCCTTGTCGTTAATCTTGCTAGTCGATATTAATTATTGTCAGTTTTGTTTTAACTGCTTTTACTATTATTATTATTATTATTATTATTATTATTATTATTATTATTATTATTATTATTATTATTATTATTATTATTATTATTATTATTATTATTATTATTATTATTATTATTATTATTATTATTATTATTATTATTATTATTATTATTATTATTATTATTATTATTATTACAATACCGATATTATTATTATTATTATTATTATTATTATTATTATTATTATTATTATTATTATTATTATTATTATTATTATTATTATTATTATTATTATTATTATTATTATACATATATTATATTATTATATTATTATTATATTATTAATATTACAATGTTACAGTTAATACAGAACAGTATATGACGCCAGGTCAAGGTTACCAAAGTATGAACTTTTTCTGCATTATCATATACTCAGCAGTTGTTGTTATAATCAATAGTCTGAATATATTACCTCTTATTATTATTATTATTATTATTATTATTATTATTATTATTATTATTATTATTATTATTATTATTATTATTATTATTATTATTATTATTATTATTATTATTATTATTATTATTATTATTATTATTATTTTCATTATTTTCATTATTTTCATTATTTTCATTATTTTCATTATTTTCATTATTTTCATTATTTTCATTATTTTCATTATTTTAATAATAGTTTTAATATTATTTGCAATGTTATTTGTTTAAATATTTTGTTATTATTTTTACTTTTTATTTTTATTTTTATTTTTATTATTTATTATTATTATTATTATTATTATTATTATTATTATTATTATTTATAATTTATTATTATTATTATTATTAATATTAATATCTTATTATTATTATTATTATTATTATTATTATTATTATTTTTATTACTTATTATATTATTATTATTATTATTATTATATCAATATTTTCATCATTTTATTATTTTTATTGTTATTTTATTATTATTTTATTTATTATTTTTTTATTATAATTTTATTATTATTTTATTATTATTTTTATTTATTATTTTTATTTTTTTATTTTTATTTTTTTTATTTTTATATTTTTATTATTTATTTTTTATTTTTATTTTTATTATTTATCATTATCATTTTTTATAATTATTATTATTTTCATTAATATTATTATTATTATTTATTATTATTTATTATTATTATTCTTTATTTTATTATTATTATTATTATTATTATTATTATTATTATTAATATTATTATTATTTATTTTATCCTCCCTCAAATTGCTCTTGTTTTTGTTATTTTTATTGCCTTTATTTATTATTTTTATTTATTTTGTTTATTTTATGAATTATGTGATTTATTTTATTACTATTTTATTTTTATTTTATTTTTATTATTATTTTTACATATTTTTATTATTTAAATCATCCCTATTAATATTTTATTTTTATTATTATTACATTATTTACTATTATTATTATTATTATTATTATTATTATTATTATTATTATTTGTTGTTATATTATTATTATTACGTTGCATAGCTATTAGTTTACAGCACGCATATTATTGTTAGCTTTACTTTTTATGTCGTTGTTATGGCAGAGTTGAGTTGTTAAAGATAAAGCGTTAGATACAAATAGCATGTTACGATTACAACCGCAAGATTATCATGAGTGTATCATTTATATTATTATTAAAAGAACAGATTGTTGAATGAGGTCTCATATTACATTATTAAAAATATTGAAATTAAAAGTTAATGCAATCATTTATATTGTTATTGTTATTATTTATCCGATTGTAAACCCGCATAACAACATTAGTATTTGTTACAGCCGTTATTATTGTTGTTGCAAGAGTCATATCAGGTTGCTATTATCATTTATTTGATTTATATTGTTATTTATGATCGTTAGTTAAAGTTTTTATAATTTTCCATTTAAGTTTTAAATATAGTATGTTTTACAATAGGAATAGTTACTTTTACTGGGAAAACCTTTTCTTTTTTTTCTTTTTTTGAACATAGTTTTAGTTGACGTAAGCTCATGAGCCTCATGATTTGTAACTTTTTTTTCTTTAGCCTAGTTTTCATCTTTTGTACTGTTCATAAAAGTTTCTGTTACACTTTGATTAATGTGTTGAACATACGAAAGTTTATAAACTTATCTGTATGTTGTGTAAAAGTTTTAGTCTTCCAAAAGATAATAAATTATTTATAAACCCATATCCGTACAATATATATATATAAGTTATATATATATATATATATATATATATATATATATATATATATATATATATATTTATATATAATATATATATATATATATATATATATATATAAAAATATAATATAATATATATATATATATATATATATATATAATAAAATATAAAAAAGAAATATATATAATATATATATAGAAGATATATATATAAGAGTATAAAAATATAATAAAGATATATAAATATGTATAGTATTTTATGTTTATTTATAAAGATACCGTAAAGTAAATATATATATATATATATATATATATATATATATATATATATATATATATATATATATATATATATATATATATATATATATATATATATATATATATATATATATATATATATATGTATATATATATATATATATATTATAGACATGCAGGAAGTCTATTTGGAGTAGCCAAAGATGAATTTCACAAACGTTTATTCCAACAATTGATAGAGCAATACCAAAACAAGACAAGAAACCCTTCACAATAAGCCAAATAACACAAGTAAAATAAAAAGCACTTGAAATAATATGATCAAAACTGTTGTACTTAGAAAGGAATTATGACGTCAGAGGTGTAAAAAGGTAGCATGAGAGCACAGAGCGAACGATGTTGACACGACTGAAGATCTGAACGGAGTGAATTTGGAAAATGTAAGGCTTTCGTTATATATCTCCAAAAGTTAACCAAACAGTATTTCATACGATTTAGTAGCAGCCAAACAGCCTGAGTAAACAGATTGAGCAGCAATACAAAGACTGAAAGATGGAAAACATCGTTATAGTTCCTAATCAGTAGTTTGGTCAAGTTAACAGTTGAGAATAATATCATCCCTGCAGAATTGATACAGATCTTTGAGCCGAAAACGAACAGGATGGTAGAGGTGAAGTATTCAAACGAAGAGGTAGATAATAAGTAGCAGCGCGATGAGATAAGGTGTTAAAAATTGGCGAAGGTAGTAGTATGGTGGAAAAGAGAGCGTGAGAAAGAACTTTAGAGCAGCAGAAAGAACAGAACACGCAGAACGTTGAGTGAATGAGCAGTAGATGCATGGTAGTGTCTGGCAGCCAAACAGAATGGTGGGTGAGATCAAACGAAGATAGCAGGAAGTGGGAAATGGTAGTGAGGAAATCAACTGAACTGTTGGGATCATCATCCAAGAAGGCGGGCTTGATTCTTTCAATCGAAACGTTCTCCACTTTTAATCCTTTCTGATTATTATTTGAATCCGATGACGTTGAAGCACACGGAAAGGATCGTCATACCAGGCTTGTAAAATACCGCGATGAGAATCGTGACGAACCAACTTCGGAAGGGATGTAAGTAGCTCGACGGATCTGGCGAGGTAATGAAGATTTCCAAGAATCAGCACACTGACGAAGACGGGCAAGGAATGTATGCTGATCCGATGTAGTGGGCGAAGGAAGAACAAATTAATCGGGAATACGGATTGAGGAACCATAGACGAGTTCTATGGAAGAATACTTCAAATCCTCTTTGTACGAGGACCGGATATCAAGAAGAAAAGTGGGAGGAGTTTATCAATCTCAGAACACCAGCGCCATCGTATATCCCAGCCAGAACTTTTCGATTATCTCGATCCAGTGTGTAAAATTCCATGGAACGAAGGCTCTTGAACGAAGAGTCACGCATAACTTTCCGAAAAGATCAAACCTGACAACGCTGGTCAGTAGAAAATCGCGTGAGAACAAAGCTGAAACTGGCGAAATCCAATCATAAAGAAAGGCCTGTGCAATGGTTTCACTGGAGGTATCCCCAGAAGGGATGGCTTGACCTAACGATGAAGGTCGATGGCAGGTAAGGTAAGGATGTGCGTATACATTGGAAGGAGGTGGACCAACCAAGTCTATGCGGACATGGTCAGCGTTGTCCAGGAGGCAGAGAGCCGGCACCATAGGCGAACCAGGCAACCTCCTAGGCGCCAAGGACGAGGGGTGCCTAGAGCTTGGGTCCTCATGGCAGTTATGCAACACTTTCTAAATGCTTGTTTTTTTACGTAATTTAGCTACTTTTCTGTGTTTTTTTTTTACTTTCTTGATAAGAGTTTCAAGTTATTCATTTTAGCGCAAAAATTGGATCAAAATTTCAATCAGTGCTCGTTCAACCTTGAAACGAAGTGGTTGTTTTAGATTTTTTAAAAGTTTTTCTGTTTACTATGGTTTAAATTTCGTAATTTTTAGAAATAAAATGTTTTAAAATGTGAAAATGTTATATATGTATAAAATAGTCAAAAGAAAGTGGAATTTAGTGATATAATTTATAAACGAATCCGATTAGCCTATCAACGAAAAAGTTATGCCTTAAAAGTTATGCCGTATGTTAAAGTATAATAATAATAATAATAATAATAATAATAATAATAATAATAATAATAATAATAATAACACACACACACACACACACACACTGATTCACATAATAATATTTTTATATATATATATATATATATATATATATATATATATATATATATATATATATATATATATATATATATATATATATATATATATATATATATATATATATATATATATATATATATATATATATATATATATATATATATATATATATATAAGATTTGGATAGAGCGATACATCGGAAGATATGAGGGTAGATCTGTCTGGGAGTCGTTAAATAAAGAAACTTCTCACAAAGTATAGTTGGTATATATGTATATAAGAGAGTATATAGTATATATATATATATATATATATATATATATATATATATATATATATATATATATATACATATATAGTGTATGTATAGCTATGATACAAAACCATTCCATTCATGCCGTGAACTCATGGGCCAGCATTAAATCTTAGTGCCTAGAAACATGATATTTTGAGTATTTAAGAATGAGTTTTAGCTACATAAAGATATGTTCAAACAGCAGAAACCGTGCCCATGTATAACCTATGACCAGCGCGTCGAAACCCATTTCGCCGAAAATAGTTTACTAGAGAGCCGAGAATCAAGAGCTTTCAAATAAAGAGATGAAGATGTTTGGTTCAACTGACAGGGCGAAAGCCCTACTTGTGAGATTGTAATAAATAAATAATTATGTGTATATATATATATATATATATATATATATATATATATATATATATATATATATATATATATATATATATATATATATATATATATATATATATATATATATATATATATATATATATGTGTGTGTGTAAAGATAGATATATATAGATATAGAGATCGAGAGAGAGAGAGAGAGAGAGAGAGAGAGACTATGGCGAGGATATATTAAGTCCAGATCAGCTGATTTTAAATCCAGTTTACTCCCATGACGTTATCAGAATGTCCTGCAACCACTCTCCAACTTATATATATAGAGTATATATATATATATATATATATATATATATATATATATATATATATATATATATATATATATATATATATATATATATATATATATATATATATATATATATATATAGGGGCGCCACAATAGTTTTGCCTATAGAGCGTCAAAACCTTTTTGCACTGGTCCTCTTTCAGGAGGAAGAAATTTATTAACAAAAGCATTAGTATAAGTTTATAAATCTTTCGAACGTTATAACTTAATACACTGCTTAGTCCAAAGCTAACGTTCTGGAACAATGAAGGCAAAACGAAATGTTTCCCTATTTGGACCTGGAAAACCTTTAACACCGGGATGTGAGACTTCCTAGAATGGTGTCAAAGATGTGACGATGCATTTAAAAGTATATATAAACGAGATGACGATAAAACAACAATCATGAAATAAAAACCGAAACTTTTCAATCAATAATGTCCCAGTGGAAAGAAGAACGTGCAGAATCTCCAGCCGTTAGTAGACAGGACATCTCTGATAATTGTTGGAGGGAAGAGGAGCAAAACTGAGCAGAGAAAGCGCGCATCAGCAGAATGTTCTCGGCCTTTACATGACGAATATCGGTATGAGCGAGCAACAAAATCAGCTTCACGAGTATTAGTCAACCAAGTGTTGCCGTAATGGTTACAAGTCGATGATCCGTGAGTGATATGAAAACTCACAACTGTCAAACAAAAGTAAAGCTAAGTTTTAATGGCAAGATATATTACTAGCCAACTCTTCCGAAAGCATTGTACTTCCACCTCCGCATTGAAGTTTTTTTTCGAAAGAAAGCCAGCGACGCTATTCATCCTCCAAACATTGCTGGAGAACAGCACCCACCAACCAGGCCAGCGTGACCGTGCCAACGCGAGTGTTGCGTTGCACTATGTAGCTGGCCAGAGTTTTAATGTTGGTGAAACTCAAGACGGGCCTCATCAGTCCAGTCGACGGAGATGGAGGCTGATGATCCCTTTTTAGCAGGCTTTAAAAGCGAGTTAAGAGGGCGGAGAAGCTGTCTGCAGCTGAAGCGAATGAAACGGTGTTAAAAATTCACCATGCCAAGAAATTGGCGAAGATGCTTCACGGTTGGGCAAGGGATAAGAACGGATGGCAGAGACACGGTCGTCAAGGGGACGGATACCTCGGAAGAAATAGTATGGCCGAGGAAGGTTAGTGATAAAAACGAACGTGCCAAAAACAAGCATCCCAACAATCGCAACATGGCTAGAGATAAGCTCTGAGAAGAATGTCAAAGCGACTATAACGATGCAGAAAACCAGGCAATACGCAGAGGATGGTATCAATAAAGCGCTGAAAAGATCAGCGGCATTCTTTCTGGAGGCCGAAAGGATGCGAAGAAATTGAAGAGTTCGAAAGGGGTTATGACAGCAAAGCCATGTGAACGTCAGCAGGGTTTACAGAAATCTGATAAAATGCTTTCAAGGTCTATTTTTGAGAAGATAGAGCATCCTGGCAAACTAGCGGTGAAATCCTGTAGATGAGGAACAGGGTATCTGTCAGGGCGAAATGATAGTGAAAACCAGGTCTTCATAATCGCCCGTGGACGATAGTCACTACCGTTTGGGGACTAGGGGAAGAGGAAGCGTAGTTGACTTAAAAGGAAGAATGATACTTGTTGTAGGAGAGTGTTGAACTTGTTTTGCAGCTTGAGTTTATCGGGAGCGAGACGACGTGCGCATAACCCGCGAGCCCCATCTGATGTCCTGATACGAATAACGCTATTTAACTTCCGGTGCTGAGATGGGAGAGACAGGATCGGGAAACTCAGAATGGAGAAGGGACTCGAAAGGGTTATTACCTGAGGAAAGATGAATACCACATTTATGGAAGAAGTGGTACGATGCAAAGATAGAATAAACTGTTCTGAATGATTAAGCGGTTTTGATGTAAGTCCATAAGAATATTAAAGCAAAAAGAACCAAGTCAATGATGAAAGAGTAACGTCGCAATAATAATGTTCAAAGAAGCTCCAAAATGTAAGAAAAGAGTAGAGGTGTAGCTGCTCAGTCCACATAATAGAACCGTTTGCGTTTAGGCACTCAGGGGTTCTGCAGCATGGTTCTTCTGCAAGAAAGAGCCAAGAGCAAGCGTTTTGGTAGAGAGCTGAAACATATTTGTTACTAACCCAGGTGAAGGAAGCTGAATGAGTTAGCAACTGCCAAGCACTTAATACGTCGTGGATCGTGGTTTAAAGCAGTGCGTAAGCTAACGCAATTTACACGGTCCCCAACGTTGGTGGTTGATGGCTACTCATTGGGAATTGTGTGGCAGGGGCAGAAGAAGGTTGAGAAGATGAATGAGGTTGATTGCGGTTGTATGATTGGCCGGAAGGGGTGGGGGACCCGACGATAGAAGCGTGAGACTGTTTCGGGTGAGACAACCACACAAACACAACAGAGCAATATTAGAAAATGCTATATTGAGACTGATATCAAGTAAAGATCAAGGGCGTGAATCCTATTTGTTAAATTCAAAATGGTGCTTTCCAAAGACGAAACAAGTGCTTCCAAAAATGCAGTAGTGTGGACGAAGGAGATTGTATAGCATAAGACATTCCTTCTTTGCGCCTCCGGGTTAGTGGGTATGCTGGTGCCGTCTTACACTCTAGCGGCAGGGCTGTTACAATAAGATGCGGCAGTAGGCATGTTCTGTATCACATAGGAGGTTTTGCCTTAACAATCCGGTCTGCATAAGCAGCTAACTCATGTAAAGTACTATTTGGATCTATAGTTGCGAGTTGGAAGTGGAGATCGTCAGGGAGCTTTTAAAGAAATAATTGACGAACAATATTAATGCAGGCCAACTGAGGACCCTCAAGTAATCCTAACATATCAGCCAGTAAGGCTGAGGGCAGCCTATCACCGAGACTTTCATTTTTGAGTAACTTTTCACCTTGTCCGAATCGGACACCACACCTAACCTTATCTAACAATTTCATTTTCAAACTCCGAATACAGGTTGGTTGCTAGGAGCTTAATGCTTGCCAGCACTCTCGCAGCCGCTGCTAGACCATAGTGGTAAAATATTCGAAGAGGAGCCGAAAGCGTCTCCGCCGTTTAGTAGCATCCAAACTGGAGTTCTGAGAAGGACGAAAATACAGC
>JABUQX010115280.1:40000-60152 GCA_015478945.1 Trachelipus rathkii | reverse complement strand
TTGAAGATTAGTTATTATATTTATTAATTATTATATTATTATTTTTATTATTTTTTATTATTATTTTCACAAAATGGTGTTCAATATAGACGTGAAGCGAGTACGCGCTGGCAGTAATCAAGTGGCCGTAAGCCAGTGGAAAGTCTGTAAGTAAACTATATTTTATTATTATTATTTTAATGATACTTATTAAAATTCGCTCCCAATGCACGGCTTTTTATTATTTGAAAACTTCTTTTTTTTTTTGCTAAATTAATTTAAGTATCATTCCTATTTATTAATGAAACTTCTATACCAGTCTCAACTATCCCTTGTCATTCCTACCTCTAATTTTTAATTTTATTAACGGACTTTGATATTAGACCTTATTGATAAAATAGTTAAGCTTAATTATTGTTTATTTGCATTGAGAATTTGTACTATTACTCATCGTGTATAGATTTATCTTTTTAAGTATACCTTTGATTAATGTTTGTTCAGTCTTCACTCATTAAGTCAGTTTTGTTAGTCTCTACTTGTAAAATTTGTTTTTTTTTATTTTTTTGTATGTTCTTATATTAATCTACTATAATTGTATCTTTAGGACAACGACCTGACGGGTAATAATTATTGCAATAGATAATTGTTTCCCGTTCGCGCCCTGTAAAGAAAGCATCAGTTATCTAGAACCAGTTCCGCTGTGAAAGTGCGCCAAATCTTTCTGAGTAAACCCAGAGCTGTGAGAGAAGTCTCAAGGAAAATAAACTCTAGGTTGGCCAGGCAAAATTCTACAGGGGCTTCTGCGAATAAAGGTTAGCACATTTCTTCACGTTCTTTTACTTAAAAGCCTAAATTCAATAGTATTTTTTTTAAGTTTAAATTTTTTCCTTTGAATTTTTTAATTAAATTACAAAGTTTCTTACAATTCATAACGTAATTTCGGGGGTCATTTTTTTTTTTTGTAACATTATCAAATTTATGCACTTGTTTTCATACAATGACAATGAAAGGCGCTAATTCGGTCACCCAATTCACCCTCTGAGGTCCAAGAATAGCCCCCCTACCAAGTTACCGTGAGATATTTCACGAGACCGTAAGACTGGCTTCTTCTTTAAACTGGAATTAATGTTAGAGAGAACTACAACTTAAAATTGTGTCTCTGAAACCAAGTTGGGCCACGTTGATACAAGTAAATGTAATCTCCGGATTCTGAAGTAGGCATTTTTAATCGCCCCAGCCAAAATCTTCAATGTCCGACTCCTTGTGGTTTCATGGCCAGATAAAGGCAATACTTATTCCCGACAAACCACTTCTCCTTAGCTATTTACGCATAAGGAACTTAAAGTGGGGTGGGACCGTTCCGCTTAGTTCTGTGCTCTCTTTGCAATTATACACAGCTTATGATACCCTTTCTTCATTTTGTGATCGCTTTCCAACCAGGCGAAAGTCATCATGCACTGCATTTTACATATGGCACTTTGTACCTGAAAAACTGATATATGTTCGCCTGATTCAAAAATTCTATAATCCCAACCTCGACATTCACGTGACCAATTCAGAATTCCTACTAAGTCGGAGGGAATATTAATAACCCTGATCATATGGTCGTCCTAGCAAATATACTTTCCAAAAGCTGTCCATTCACCCAAAGCCCATAAAAAGTTTTCATCAGCGCCAACAATTTCCGCACTCCTCCAAGACTATTCAAAAGAAGACCTTTTCAAACAATTATGCAAGCCACAGGCCCCTGTTTCACAACCTAGACAAACACCCCGCCATAACGCCCAAATCTGCTATCACTGCGAGCGTGCAGGCCACTCCACCCCCTTTGTCCTTTCGATCCGTACTGCCGACATTGTTCTGAAAAGCACCTGAGAGGGTCGTAAACCAAATGAGAGATCTAATGGATCCGTTAACACAAATATCAACTGAGCACGCCCTATAACTGCAGATTAAACAAATATTATAACATTAGAAGTGGGTAACATGTATATTCGAAAATCTTATCAGTGAGTGAACGAACCAAATCGAATACCGAGCCAAACCACATCAAAATCATGCTGTCTGCTGGAGAAAAAAGCAAACTCATTATGGCGAATGGCAGGCCACCACCCCACTCATTGACGAAGATCCCCGATGACATTATGTTGTAACAACGTTATGTTTATGATGGATGAGTATGATTAGTTTTAATACATGACAAAGATGGGCATTTTTTTTCTCAATAAGGGGGTAGCAGAGATAACTCCCCTCCCTGATGGATAGAGATCTAATCTTACAACATGCATAGTTTTAATGTTGCTAATTACAAGTTGCTCAAAAAGAACCCGCAATGCCGTCACTTAGCTTCACAAGCACACCATTACTATGATAGGGACCACAATATTTTTTTCCATTTCAGATTCAGTATATGGAGCTACTTTCTTTGATAAAAGGCTTTACACGAGGCAGAGAAGTCGGATTAGATCTGTAGGTTTTGTAACAATTAACTTTTTAATCAAATTGCTTTTTTTCTGCGTCTCCTGCTCAAACATCTCATCACTTAACTTAGGTTCAGGTTTTTGATCCTACTTTCCAATTATTAAATTACAAATGTAAATTTATAACCATTTTATTTTTTTAATGATATATTTACACATAATTATATACTTTTAATATTCAATAAACGAATTTATGATGTCGTAATACCTTATAGAAACAAAAAGGCTTTACAGTAGAAATTGACGAAAAATTGGAAAAATCACCTCAGAGCTCTTCACACTAAAAGGGTTAACCTATCGCTTTTGAAATCTAGGTGATGTGGGATAGGATCCTTCTCAAGCTACACCGCAATGCGCAGTGAGCAGTGAGTATTATATATGACTAAGTGATATTCCAGTTAGCACAAAATGCCGCATATCGAGGAAATGAGGAAGTAATTAAGTGTATGCATTTGTATGATTTTGGCTCACGCAGAATTGGAGCATTGGAAGGATAGAAGAGAAAAAAATGTGATACTATGCATCGAGGTTGCGGAAGGTTAAGACAGCGATTGCTTTAGGCATGCTTCAAATAGCCTCTTAGTTTTCATATTTGCTTTATGGGACATCAATAAAAGTTTGGATGGTAATAGGGGGTCCGAAAGCGCTCTTTCAACTCTAAGCGGAAAAGAAATAAAGTGAATACAAAGTATATATCTGATAGCCACCTTGATTAGATAATATTTCTCCAATTACTTTTAGTAGGGATTCATTCCAAATGAAATATTGTCAATGAGCCTAAATTTTAAACTTTCGCATAGTTTCAAATCTTCCTCTATTTCTGTTATTTTATCTCCATTCCAATTTAAAGATTCCATCCTTTCGCTTGTATGAAAAATATTGATCTCTAGCCCACCATTAATGTCTAATATTAGATTTTCTTTACTTCTAGAGCGCTCAACTATTCATACCAGAATCTATTCACTGCATCCCCCCCCCCTTTCCACTCAAAAAAGATCTCAGACCTTTCCCAACCCTAGTCAGGCGGAAGTTTTTCGCTCTTATTAATTCAAAACAATCATGTTTGTGAGAAGTTTTACCTCAGAACATATTTGATAATATTTTGAGAGCCTACCTTATTTATGTTCTCTCAAGGTTGATTTTCACTTCGTGATTCACATTATGAGCTCTCTCTCTCTCAAGTAGCAACTTATTCCTCCTCTTTCACTAATAACTATCATTCCCATTTTCAAACTTTCAAACCACCTTTATTAATTAACATTTAGAGAAAGAATCGATCCAACACCCCCACAGAACATAATTTTATCTCATCAACAAATCTTTCTCACACCTGATTTTTTATCTTCTACTCAGAACACAACCTTATAGGAGACTCTGTTTATCACTTACCTCAACACCTTCCTATCATTTTTCAAATTCAAAACAAAAACAGTGCCCCAAGCACATCCACAAGGAGCTAACTTGTCTCATCATTTGGAACACAATACAAATAATCAAGATAAAGCAAACATCTCTTTCTCTCATAGTGACCCGTTATTTTCTAAAGTTACAGATATTCTTTTGATCTTTTAATAGCACAATCAAACACTTTTTTAGTACGGACAGAGGATCTAACTCCTCAGCTCATTTACCATTCCCTCATCTCGGATTAGAGAGCAATATTGCGATAACTTCCCCTTTATAGAAGAATCTATTGTTTTTTGAAGTCATCACGGGAATATTCATCAACTTAATATACAATTTTGGCATTATGAAATAAAACGTAGTTGTACCAATTAATTTCATTGTCATAGACGATAAACTCTGTGGGTTTAATTCAGATTTAGGTACAAATTTTTTAACTCGGCCAATATTAGGTTTGAAGCTCACAAGAACACTATCTCTGTTATGTCTGATACAGCTTACATTTCTATGCCACTAATTCCTATATACCCAACGTAAAAGCCTTCCTAAACCTCAGGTAAATCACAACATTCTTTGCCCCTCTATCAAAATGAAACAAGCTTTGCAAATAATATTATGATAGACACAGATACCATATACAAATTAAGCCTTAATTGAATTCACTTTGTCCTTATTCAAGGACACACATCTGTCTGTATATGTCTTCTTTATCCTTCACCCCCCTGCCTGACGCCTATCTTGCTTCTGGAAAAGTATTCCGCTATGTGTTATTCCAAATGGTCATTTTATTTCAATTTTAAGAAAGACTCTTCGTCAAAGAATACATTTGAATTTGCTTTTAAAGATAAAAATAGGATTGAACGATGTTTTAAGAGTATCGAAAAACAGACCGACAGAAGCATATATTCGAGTTTTTCACAGAGTGGAAATTCTGTAGGATGTATAACTGCCGGTTTTTAAAATGATGATGATGGTGTGCACACTTACAGAGCCAATCACTGGAAAATTTATTGGACCTTTTGATCAATTACAAAGATATTATCGCTTTGGAGATGATGAGTACCAATTGTCCGCTATGAAGTTAATGTAAATCCAAGGATGACGCGCCAAGTTGTGTACCTTCCCAATACCGCCTCCGCACAGGGTACTTAAAAAATGAAAATATGGGGGAAGATTCTTCACAAGTATTATATGAAGCCATTTCAATGCGAACACTCGCACCCCTATATATTCCAAAAGGTGGTGATTATGAGTGGTGGTAGGACTATAGTCTCCTATTCAATACTATTTTGACACTATTTTTGGAGCACTTGTCCCAATCCCACAAAATTTTGAACAGTGGGTAGTGTGAAGATGACATCAAATGGAAATTGATGAGTTACGTAACCACTCCTTGCATTTCGTACCACGAGAGGGCAGTATTTCCCACCCGCAATTGAACTTCGGGTAGCACGCTCTTCAGCATTTGCTAAGTTAGGGTTCATATTACATAACCTCTTAGCGACTGCCTGCAAGTTTTCTCGTGATTTTCTAGCATAGGACACTTTTTGGAAAAAACATCTTGAACATATAA
This sequence comes from Trachelipus rathkii, assembly GCA_015478945.1. NCBI lineage: Eukaryota > Metazoa > Arthropoda > Malacostraca > Isopoda > Trachelipodidae > Trachelipus > Trachelipus rathkii. Next base: position 54,716 of record JABUQX010115280.1, on the reverse strand, counting down.
GATTCTCGATGATTTAGAAAAAAAAGTTGAAGATGAATTGTCGAAATGTAATTCCTAGGAATTTCTTTCTTTACTTCGGTTTTAAAATCTCAAGAGGGCTAAGTCCAAGACCCTCTAAAACTTAAACTCTTCAACTTTTCAAACCCCCTACAAGTCTAGAGACGGCAGTTTCTTGGTTCCTAAATATTTTCCACTCCTGGAGGGTATCACAATTATTAAGCCATTACACCACTCGTCAAAAGAAACAGCACCTTCCTCTGGTCCCGAACAGCTGAGCGTGAATATTTAGAATAATATTGCTCCAACCACAATTGTGTTACCAGACTACAAAAAGCATTTTTCATCAAACTGATCTTAAACTTGTTAGCTTTTTATTTAAATGATGACACCCCCCCAATAAAAGAAAACCCCTCTCTTTATATCTCGATCTCTTTCTAAGCGGAAACTAACTATCATCCCTCGAGGTTAGAAGTTGGCTATCGTTTTGCCTTGGCGCAAATTTTAAAAATACGATGATTTGGGTTTGAGTGACATTTTACGATATCACTTGACTCCTCTATCAGACATAGGCAGCTATCTGGAGATTGAGCGTTGGACATCTTACCAACTTTTAATCTCATTTTATAAACAAGAGAAACTTATGTTGGTCTGATTACTTAGAGCCCGAAACCCACCTCCTACTATCTACTTAGTCTTCAAACCGAATTTGCCAAAACTTAGCTTTATTCTCACAAGACTTCATTAAAGACAAAGGCCTGCGCCAGGTATGTATCGTTTATTGATTTGCCGAAGCCTTTAATCTCTCATAACACCTCTGCAGCGCAATGACAACACGCGGAACATTCCACATGTTCCATTACAGATATTTGGCTTATGCAACACAAGATGCACATTCTTGATCCAGTACCGGATTCATGATAGTTCTACATTGATTCACCATTCTTATCCCATTGGCATATTGGCATTTGATAGAATGCAGTGTTATGATCGGGAAAAGTACATATTTCCTTAAACTCTATACTCTAGTAGAAGAGTTAAATGCAAATTGTGTCTAAGCAGAGAGTTAAGGTAGACAGCCAAGATTGCAGAAATAAAGAGTTTACTCTTCCGCTAGACCATTCGCGAGACTTCTTTGATGTCTGAGCCTCTACCTAACCTCAAGGGACTAAGGACAAGTCTATATATGGTGATGATAAGACAGCTCATAATTATGTGGAATCGTCCCTCTATTCAAAAACACAGCTAAAGATATAGCACAGGCTTATTGCTAGAAAGAGTTATATGCAGAGCTAGTACGCCTGGATGTAGTAGTGTTGCAGAGACCCAAACTAGACAGTACATTTTTCAAGAGATTTGTAAACAGGGGTGTAACAGCATGTAAAACATGTCGTTGAAGAATGAGCAAACGGCCTCTCAGAGAAGGACAATGTTAAGATTGTGCAAATCTCTTGCGACACTAGTAAATTCAACCACTATTACTGGGGTAATTCTTCCTTTCACGTAATCAGCATTAGACTACCTAACAAACTATTCTATGTGTTGTACCCCACTTACTGTTGCAAGTACAATAGCGCTCCATGGGATTTCCTATATCTATCTCCTTTTACTAAGGATCTGAACCTCAAAACTACTATCACGAATATATACAAATCTTGCTGAAAGAGTGTATCTATTCTGAGGGAACAGCTGCGCCCATCTTCACAAAGAAACAACAACACGAATATGAATAAACATGAAGAAGGCAATCAACTCGATTAGGAGTTGCGATTATGTGTTTTGAATGCTTCAAGAGGACCAGGGCAATCCGAAATTGTTGTCGAGTGGACGGCCGTTCTTTGTCAAACAGTGGTTCTTCATAAGGAGTTACTTTTGCCAATGTTAAAAACTTCTAAAAAATTTTTTTTCTATGGCATTAAAAATTACTACTTAGTAATAAGATTCCAATTTTACTACCGAACCAAAAAGTGAATCTTTGATCATCTATAACCCCCTCCTATATGGTTCAATTCAACCCCCTCCACCTCCCCACCCACCATCCAACACCATCTATTTTTAAGAGAAATTCCAACTTCTTACCATCACCCACGAGAATTCTTACCTCTCCCCCTCTTCCACCTCAGTGACTTCCTTCCCACCTCATCTGATTCACCCCCACCTTCAAACTTTTCATGCACCTCATTTCCTCTTTCTCCTTCATCTTTTCTTCATATATTTATCTCCATTCCTTCAATATTCTCACTTAAGCTTCCCATTCTCAATTCATTCAAAAACCCTCACTATTCATCTTTGCAAACCAGCCCAGGAAAACTTATCTTTTTCTCCCCCTCCCTCCAAGAGTAATGTCCTTTAAGTTTTTTCCGACCAAATACCCCTTGTTATCTTTTGATGATCTCCCACCATCAAATTTCTGACTCCATTCAGCCTTTCCACCTCAATTCAGCCTTCAGACTTAAATCAGCCTCAGCTCTCAAATTCAACCCCCAACACACCCCCTTGACCACCAAATATTCATCTTTCAAGTGCAATCCGATCCCTAACACCACGTTCCCATACACCACTCCACCTATCCCACAGGAACCTTTACAACCTCCTCCATCATTCCACCTCTCCTCAAGACACAATTCCTATTCCCCCATCCACACCTAGAAACATCACTCCTTCGCCAGATAATACGATCCCAGAGGACCACCCTTGTCAAATTTCACCAATGAGGACATCAAAAATCTCATACTTGGCTTTAAGGAAGAAACAAAGAACAATAACTACGAGGGTGGAGGCAATTTATTTCACCACAAACCTTGTCCGAGGTAAGAACGCCGTTTTCACCAAGACATTAAGCCATGAATAGTTATTTGGTTTTCTTTTCAAATCCCCCAAACAATTTATACATTTACACCAACGTATAAATATAATAACATATTAAAAAAACTGTACTTAAATATGCATATAGAAAAGTAATACTGTTTTTAAGTATAAATACTTTATATATTTTTTTTCACAGCAAAATATTGCACAATTTTGAGATAATTTTTTCTATCATATTTTAAGTCTTCTCTGAAATTTATGGGTCTCTTTTCAAATATTGTTATCGACTTCCTTCGCTCTGGAAAGAAAAATATGAGCGCACCGGATTCATAGGCAAAACGATTAGGGTAGATCAATTCACACTTCCTAATCTAGATCTAAGACCAAGTGTACTAGGAAATTATGACCACATAATACAAGAGTAGTAAGCAAACATCAAAATCTTAACATCTATGTATATCCTTTTGCCAACGTTAAGAGTAGATTTTCGATGAAAAAATTTACCCCAGAATATAAGTTCTATAAAGTTATTGGAGAAAGTCCAAAAGACGTTTTTAGCTTGAAATGATCCTGGTTCTTTATCTATGTTAACTCAGCTTCAGAACCCCAGGAAACTCAAAGAGTTTGAAGTAGCGGGTCAGTTGGCAATACCTATTTGGAACGCCCAACTTCTGAATGATATCAGAAGTCAAGAAAGAAATAGATATGTTACAAGATACACACCACTTGTATATTTAAAGAAACAATTCATAATAGATACAAACACCTTACAGCCAAACGAACCAACAATCTCTCAAAAGTACGTAATCATCAATTTCTTCAATGAGCTTCAACAAGAGCTCTAAGTAGACATTTCCCTACTTTAGAAAAGACCATCTAATAATATATATAATCTTATGGATCCAGTTTCTGGAACATTGGGAAGCCAAAACAGCTAACACTCCTCTAATTTATTTCATGATGGACTTATACTTGACTTATTTTCAGACAGCCAAACTCTGCAATCACCACCAATACTCCTTCACCGTGAATTTAACAATCTTTACTTTGCCTGGTCTTATATCCGAAAATCAACCCATACATATATTTAAACCCACCCCTACCCCCACAATCACTTCATGCTATGTTTTAATCCATTTTCAAAACTAAATTTGCACACAAGATCTAGAATCATACTGCATAACCCTATCCATATTACTTTTTAAACCAGAAAACATTAAAATTTACCTGCACAAGTCTTTCAGAAGATAATTGCAAGCACTCAAACGATATTGACATTTGCTTTCTCATCTTATACATCAATAGTTATCAAGATTTATCTTGTAGCCATACTTTGTAAACCAACATACATTCTGTATAATTAAGTTATCTATCCTTTACAGTATACCTTACACTCTTAAATGTTGGGAAAATACTTTAACTCCTTCCTTCTCCTTACGCTTCTATTTTGCCCTATGAAACAGCCAAATTTAGGCACTGGTGCATTATTCTCCCTCTTCAAAGGATGCACCCTGGTATCTGAGAATTCTTTCAAATACCCTCCACAATCTCCTTGCAGAAATCCAATCGGGCTTTCAACAAAGACCTTCAGTTTCCTAACACCTAGAGACTCTCATGATTCTCAAATATCACTTCTTTTACTTCCAGTTGAATTATATCTATCTCACAATTGGACGCTATGTTGCAGATCATAAACAAAGCTTTACGAAGAACTTCAGGAACTAATCAACATCCATTTATTTTCCATTCATTTACCTATTTCTTTATTGCATTTTTGCATGGCAGGAATTTATACTCCGTTTATCTTATAACTCCGTCCAGATCCAGGCAGTTCCTGCAGCCTCTCCGACAGCTCCTCCGGTAGTACCGAGCATCCAGCTATCGTATGACCTTCAAAGAGCCCGATTAAGAAACTAAAAACTCCACCTGCCATCATAACCCTTATAAGATCATATTCCTATGTGTCAAATGATATGTTTATCTTCTGTCAAGGGAATCTATACAAAAGATTAGCATTACGTTTAATTGGTTAATTTTGACCAACCCTTGATTCTTCAAAAAAAAAATCCTATTCGATACTTTACACCATATTTTCTTCCATAAAAATACCAGATAAACCTAACCCCCCCCCTTTTGTCTACCAATTTTGATTGGTTAGTACCAATCGCCTTGGATATTCCCCACTCCCACCAATATTCAGGAAATAACCCTGCAAATGTTTCCAGATTCACTGTTTTTACAATTATAATATTCTTATATTTCGCTCGCGTTAGTTTGCGATTTCTATTCTTGTAATTTCCTACTTGAACTTTTCTTGTGTGAATTTAATAACTTATTGAAGTTGTTCACTTTAAAAGTTTTGCAATGGAAATTTAACTATTAGTTCCCCAGAAAACATTCTCAGTCATTGAATTGTACTCCCAACTGAAACAATCTGCTACCCTCCCCTTTCCTCTGGTCGGCAACTCGCTACAAGCACCATTTTCGTATCCCACTTATGGTCAACTGCTCTTTGCTCCTTAAATCATCTTGATAAAATTCCAAGCCACCTTGTTTTCATAGCGTTATAAAATATTTTTTTTTTTCTTCTTTTTTCTTGTCTTCCCGAATAGGTGTTAAAAACTTTATATATTAAGATCTATTTTTTTTCCGTTTAGTTAGTGTAATGCGGCGTGATTAAGCCCTATATTACAGATAGAAATTCCTTGGTTGTGACGATCGGGACCAAGGTGACTTAGTCTGTAGTTTTATTTTTAATTATTTATTTTTTACTCATAAATAAGCTTTCATTAAAAATATTTTTGCAATAGAAACCTTCTTGTCGCAAGGCTATATAGATCTATTTCTTACTGATTAGTGTTTTTCAAGTTTTATATTTTATTTTTTTACATGAAATAAGCTTTCACCAAAGTTTATTTGCAGTAAACCTTCTCATAGCCCTGCTATTAAATCTAGCTTCCTCTAGGGTAGTTTTTTTTCATAGTTAATAGTTTCTTATTATAATTTTATCATCGATGAAAAAAAAAAAATTGCACTTTGCCGTAAAACTATTATTTATTTATTTTTATTATTCTTTATTATCGTCAAGAAGTAGTTTGGAAGCCTAATACATTTTTATTTTAATTATTGTTATATTTAATTATTTATCCTGGTGAGTTTGGAAAGACCGGTAATACATTTTTTTATTTTATTGATTATAATATGATTATCAGCGAGAAAGATGAGTTGTTTTTACTTTATATGTTTTATGATTATTATTATTATTATCATCGAGAAAAAGATAGAGTTGGAAAGACTGTATAAACTACATTCTTTATATATATTAATTATTATTATCTTATTATATTATATATTATTATTATTATCACGAGAAGAGAGAGAGTTGGAAAGTCTGTAAAACTATATTTTATTTATTTTATTATATTCATTAATTCCCGCTCCGATGCATGGCTGTTTATTATTTGAATCTTTTTTTTGCTAATAACTTTGATACTTTCTATTTAATTAATGACATCCTATAGTGTCATTTTTAAATAAAGTATCTTAGTATTTTTTAATTTTATTAACGAGACTTTGATATTAGACCTATTCATAATAGTTTAAAACTCTTAATTATTTATTGCATTTAGATGTATATTATCATCTTAAGATTTTATCTTTTTTTCATATACCCTGGATAATGTTTGTTAGTTTGACTATGAAATTTCAGTTTTTTAATGTACTCTATGTAAATTGTTTTTTTTATTTTTTGTATGTCTATATTATTTATATTGTATCTTAGGCGACTCGGTTGAATAATTTGTAAAGTAATTGTCCCTCGCCATGTAAGAAAGCATGTTCTAAACAGCAGCCGCTGAAATAATATTGATTAAATTATATATTTATTTGATATATTATTATCAATAAATAATTATATATATATTATATTATATTATATTATATTATATATATACGTATTATATATATTATAATATTATGATTTTATTATATTTTCCTTTTCCAAGACGTGGTAGGTGCGTTAATATATATAATTATAGTTATATTACTTGTTATTAATTTATTATTAAATATTAATATATTATATATATATTATTATAAATATTATATATAATATATAGTCATTATATATTATTTATTATTTTTTTACATTTCCGAAGGCTTTCCATATGGGTTGACCAGATTTTTCTTCTGGCCCCCGAAATATTTTAAGCGTCTCTAGAAACCAAATTCTCGGGCCCCCCCCCATGGTTTCGTGAGTCCTTGGTTTCACTCAGGATTAGTTCAAACCTTCTAAGAGCTAGAAGGTGTTCCCTTGGCTACAGGCAAAATGCCAGGATATCCAGAAGATTGCTAGTTTTAGCGATAGAATCCAATCTATCAGGGTTTGAAGCCAAAATCAAAAGCCAGTTCTTTCTGTCTATATTAATATTATTATTTATGACAAATGGAATTTTATAAATATGTACGGTTACGTTGTGCATACGTATATGCCCCCGCTTATCTAAACTCTGCCAAATTATTATTGCATGATATATTAACTTTGACAATCAAAATTACATTTCAAAGTATAATGAAAAAGACTAAGGCTGGATTAATGTTATTTCTATCATTTATATTCAGATAATATATATTTTATGCTTTAAATTATGAAATTCTTGCCGAGTTTGATCCTCCAATATTATTATAATATATTTGATTCTTCTTTTAAAATTTTAACAGATCATTAAATTTTGTAAATTCTTTGTATATAATAATGGCAGGGTTATCCTGCCAAAGTTTCTCTGATTCTGAAGCTTGTTAGAGCTGAGTTTAGGGGTTCCCTGCTACAGGCAACTGCTCTAAAGATTACCTTTTCTGTCTGTATTTTCTTTTTGTGCTGAAAGGGTTTCCGTGCTATCAGGCCACAGGTCGTTCAATTATATATTTAATATATATTATATTATATAATATATATATTTAATAATATTATTGATAATTATATATATATATTTATTTTATATAAATATTAGAACTCTTTGTCGTAGTTTATTGACTTTAAGAGAAGCCCTTGGCCTTTTAGTATATGCTTTACTGTCACTTCATTTTAGTTAAATTAAAAACATTGTTAAAGACATTTTGTGTTTAATGAATAATTTTAAGAGCAAGGGGTTTTCGTGCTACTAGGCAACTGCTCAAAAGATGACTTTCTTCCTGTCAGCAATGGTTCAGTTGTTTATTTCTTCTGGTGTTATGAATATTTGATTTTAGATATTCTATTGTTTTTAAATCTATTTTGAACCCCGGTTTTCTAATTCTCTTTATTTAAAATGCAAAAGGATTGATCACACCACCTCAGTTTAGATTTCTTTTATTCATCTTATAAATAATATTTGATGAGTGCCTGATTACGCCTATGACTTGTTAAACTTGAATTTATGCTGTGCAGGATCTGGTAATTTATTTTTTCTTTAAATCTATGTTCCTATTATGTTTTATTGCGTATATGAGGAATTAGTATCAGCTTTGGATTGTCTTCTTTGGGTTTAGAATGTTTTTTAAAAGTAATCTATTTGATGGATATAGGGTAATATTTTTAGGAATTTGTTAACGATATATAATGAATGTAAAAAGAGGTGTTGCTATTTTTGGGGAGAAAGATAGTACCTCTTTTTGCTTTGTTAAATTGCTTTGTGATGAAATCAGGATGGTAAGATTTTGAAGTTCTTGTGCATGTTGTATTTATTTCGTGCTAAGAGGGCAGTGATATGAAAAGCATGGAAAATACGATGAAGAAAGCTAATTTTTTTCGTTGGATTGATTGATATCCAAAGTTATTTGGGGCGATGTTGTTTCTATAATAGTAAATGATATTGTCATCCATGTGTAGTATGGAGAAGTATAGATTGTTGGAATGCATTTTATCGTTTATGAAGAAAGAATAGAGAATAGATAGAGAACATGAAGATTACATTGGGAGGGGAGACAAAAAGTATTTTAATATCTATCCTTAACTATTGTTTAATAGGTGGGTAAATATGATAAATTCTGTAGTTCCATAATATGTACCTGATGGAGCGTTGGATCCATATAAGCAGTCTATTTGTATTATTGCTTTTAAATTAAAGAGACTAAACTTTGTGAAAAGATGGCTCCCGTTTATATATAAAAAGCTCATTAATTCTCATTTAAACAAACTCTTTTATTTATGGCAATATAGCAACAGAACTTAGCTTGGGTATATAGTACTTTTCCCCCCCGAAAAATAAAACTTTTACAATTCTCATACATTATATCGTATAAACAAATTATTACCCAAAAATATCCCTCATTCTCAAAAAATCACTTAAAAACCAATTCTAAACCCAAACGAAAGAAATCTCCCCCAATCTTGTTTATATCCCCTGCGAATACTGCAAAAAACATTAGTAACCATATACTTCAAGGTAAGAAAAATATATTACCATATAAGATTGACTGCGAAGGAGGATGAATTCGATCCCTTAACAGTAAGCTTAAACAGCCACTCTATTCATTATCATAAATTTAAAAGATGTCGAATTCAACACCGAACCCATCGCAAATATGAATCTAACCATAACTCATAATCAAACTACAATATGCATGCTTTAAAGTAAGCAAGATTATATACAAAATGAAAATCGGATAGTGTCGGAGAATTCCCCATAAAAGAAATAGCTACTGAACTTAATGAATGTGAAGATCAAGAAGAATATATGTCTTTAGCCTGAAAGATCTCGCGTGTCGGGAACGAAATATTAGCTTATTTTTAAAATTTATTCATAAAAAAAGTGTCTTTAACCATTTTTTTAATTTTAGCATTTTAAAAAATGAAACTCTACAAACATAACACTAAAAAATAAAAAATTTTCGGTCTCTCATATATTTTATTATTTAATATTATATATTCGAATATTATATATATATTATATAATTTATATATTATATAAATATATATTATTATATATTAATTCATAAATAAATTTTGAAAATTCGGAAATATGACTTACTTAAATTACTTAATAAATAATACATTAAATTTTAACTCTATATTTATTTTCATTTAAGTTTATATCTTTGATATCAAATTCGAATTATGTTTTATTTAAAACTAATGGTTGCTTTAATTTTTATTCATTTTATTTCGACATCTAGTAGTACCAAAAAAATTAATTATATTTAGGTTTTATATAATTTGATCAATTAATTAATGGATTAGGAATAAATAATTTTTTATTTGTTTGATTACCTCTGTTATTGTGTACTTTCAGTTAACCCACGTAGAAACCCCGTGTTTCCTGATTTTGACGGCTGGGGCCGGCGGTTGCAGCCGATGTTGTGCCAGGCGGGTTGGCTCAGGGCCGGGTGCGGGGACGGTTGCTGGCGGCCCCCCGGTCGTCCTAATCGACAGTGTGAGTGATTAGTATTGTGTTGTTGGTAAGTTTTATGGAATTAATTGTTGAGATAGCTAGCAGTTTAAGAATAATCGTTGTGAAATAATGGGTTTAATATTTAATAGCGGAATAGGAAGGGGATGTATGTCTCTTTGTATTACATTGTATAGGATGGGGTATGAAGAATTGGTGTGCAGGGGGATGATGTTAATGATGTGAATGGGAAGAAGTGGAGTGCGATCTGATATATGTGCTATTGCTTTTGTGTGTCTTGAATATGAAGAGAGTCGCAAGAGATTGGTAGAACATGCGGGTATGAAAAGGGTTTTGAGTAATGTATAGAGAGTTATGGTGATGAGATATCTCTGGTGTGGTATGTAGTGTGAGGCAGCGACAGGGTTGAATGTAAAATTAATATATGTTGAGAAAGTACGATTGCAGGTTAACGGAAATATTGAATGAGAGTTGTGTTAATATCTTGTGTTATAAAGACTAGTCTGAGTTCACAGGGTCTTACAATGGTGTGATTTCGTTACCTGTTTAAGGTATGGTAAATATCTGAAGAGAAGATCTAATACCCATGTCAGAGCATTTAGCGTGTAGGTGTGAGATTATTAAATAGGAGTGAATATCTAGACATTTTTGACTGTTGAAGAAATGATAAATAATGAGAGAATAATTGAATCCGTTGGATGTATTGCGTAAGTTTAAAGTTATGGATGTGTTCGTGTTATGGATTAGTGTGGTGCTTGGATCGACCAGGTTGAGGAGACAGAAAATCTAAGGAATGCTGGAGGAAATTGAGTTTGGCAGAAGCGGAAGAAGAAAAGTGCAATCATAAGAGTGAAAGGGGTTTTGTGACGGTAGGGTTTCTATGGCTACTGACCAGGGTATGAACACAGACAGTGCTATGTGAGCTTTCAATTCTGAACTCTTACGGTAGATTTTCTGATTGCGATAGTTCTCACTAAAAGGGGTCAAGTAAGACTAGCTTTCTTTTCAACTTGCTCATTTCTTGCTACTAATGCTAAAGACGCGGTGATAATTAAGGCAGTGTTTATTATCTTTACCCAGTGAGAAATATTTTAACTAGTGTTAAGAAGTAAGTCTTGAGGGTCTATATAATCTGCTGAAAGTGCATAGGTATTTTTTTATTTTATGCTCTTTTATTGACAATGTTGGAATTAAATAACAGAATAGGAAAAATCGACTTTTTGGAAGAGTTTTGACAACATGCAAATGAAGAAAAAAGGAACATATATATAATATAAACGAAAAAAAAAAAAGATAAAAATCGCTGTGCCAAATAAAAGAATAACAAATAAACAATATAGGATCTCTTTGAGAATGCAGAACAATGGTTATCTGCTATCTGTGCACCTGACTTGCGAAGAGTTCTTTACTTATCAAATGTACGCATGATATTACAGCAGAATTGGGGTCCGCAATTATAACGACATCAGAAAAGTCAAGAGGCCTATTAGTCTGAGCGACTAAGCTCAAACATATGACTCCTGCCGGTCTGTTAAAGTGTCTGAACAGCTATGCTGAAGTGGTGCTAACTGGGTATGGGCATCGAAGAAAGCGTGTGGAAGTCTAGCTCTATTCTCACTGTTGGTTTGTGTTCTTGTCACACGGATTAGCATTGATATATTGCGCAACAGCAGCACGGTGTGTGATCAATGCGAAAAGCTTTCGTGATTATACTTAGTAGATAGAATATGATTTTGCATTTCTTTAATAGTAAAATGTATTATAAAAAAGTTCGATATATTCTGGGATGATGGTGTTGAACACGATGAGGTTCAATAATGTAGAATTAAGAGTCGTCGGAACAGGCTTGCAAGTACTCTGTCTTTTATATATTCTATCTCTCGATAATTTTTATAGTGAGAGAATGCTTTGGGCTCTGGGTTCACTATATTCTTGTTAGACTTTTTCACAGACATGTGCGCATGTAGCTGATGGTGCAGAGGGAATTTATCCTCTAATTGCCTTGATTTCTGTCTCTCCACTCACCAGAATTGCATTGGAGTGAGTTGCGCGATTATACGTTTTGCAAGACTTCTTAATTGAGTGTTAACTAGAAATTCTTGACGATTTTTGCCTGAAACATAGATGTATCGAAAAAAAGCTATTACCTAGGGACACCTTACGATCGTTTACATAATTCAATGGCAACATGTGTAAGGAGTGGCAAGAAAAATTGTACATAATTAAGAGAGTCTTTGTGGCATATATTAAATTTTTATTTTATATTAAAGCGTTATTTTTGATAGTTAAGAATATCTGAAGTTCGCTAGAAGCATCTTTCTTAATGTTGGCTCTCTACTGGTTCGCGGAGGGGAATTTGTTCATACGCAGAATAGGATATCTCCCCCTATACTTTTATAAACTCGAACGTATCGGCTCATTTTTCTGAAAAATTATTTATTGGGCTACCTCACTTATACTGAAGGACTGAATAGGGAAAAACATGGTGCGTATAATTTTTAAAAAGATAATTATTAATGATTAATTGATTTCTAGAGTGGATGTCTACATTATGTGATTATGAATTACACATTTTCGAGGATGTGATACTCTCAGAGAACGTGAAAACTTATTACAGTGGATTCTAGTCTTGCCTTTTATAAATTTTAATGTTATTTTAGCTTTCAATAATATTTTGAAGATGTTTGTTGTATCTGTGAATCTCCTAGACATCAGTGAAGACGCACTTTGAAACTTAAATACACGAAGGGGCCAGAAGAGTCTGGATGCAAGGGTACGCAGAACAGCAATGCTGTTTGACTAGATATGTGCTAAATTTAGTGTAAGGCAAGACTTGTAGCGATATATTGTGATTCAAATATGTGAAATAATATTTTATGGCGTGTACTGCATTGAACGGTCGGAATGATGTATGTTTATTACATAAAAATAACACATTTGCGGTTGATTTCAGGCGTGAGGTATCCACAACTTAATCAGAGACGTTCAGTTCATTACGTGAAGTATTTGACGGTCGGAGTCGTGTAACGATATGACAAAACTTCGCGACAGATGGCACTTATAAAGAGAGAATATGAGATTGTGAACAAAAATTAAATATAGATATATAAATCAATTTCAGATGTGAAGGGAGGTTTGGCAGCGAAAAGTATGGCAGTTAAAATTCTTGCAGTTTTGTTGTTTCTAATCGGATATTGCAAAATATAGTCCGTATGAGAATATTGGGAGGCTTATGGCTCAAGCGCAGTGACGAGGTAGGGAGTGCCTCGGATGGACGCGTATTTATTTTCTTGTAGACAGACAAGGGACGATTGACCGCTGTGAAACAATTACGTTGTGGTGTAATCCCAATCTCTTGTCATGTGTGGAAGAGTTAAGCTAGAGCATTTTTCGTAGGAAAACGTCCTATCAATGTTGAAATAAATGTGAGGAAATGGAAGTAGAAGTATGGGAAAGTTGGGAGTAGTTGTCGGTATTTATTTGTTAAGCCGGATGGAATATATGAGTCGGGTAAGCAGTGTAGGGATTGGCCGGTGAGGATACAGCACGAAACAGATAATTATGTGAGATTGCAGGTCGTAGTAAGGTAATTTACCTGAGGCGTGAGAGAGATGAGTGGTTCGTGTCACAGGCGAGAGAGGAACCAATGATGAAAGGCTCCTATATATCGTATGGATCGAGATGCGGGGTTTTATAGTGGAGTGGAAGGCGCGAGGATGGATATAGTATGGGGTGAGCCTAGTGACCAAATGGAGTGAACCTGTTACAGTTGACGAGGGTTGCACTATGAGCGGTGGGAGCTTCCGTCACGGGTCGCCGTAGCACGTCTCAAAGGGTGGATTTTTGTAATTTCAGAGTCTCTAGCGAGGATTCTTTCACTAGATAGGTATAATAGGCGGACGTAATGCTGGGCTTTCTTTTCAATTTCTTTTCATTTTCTTTTCATTTTCATTTTCATTTTTTTTTTATTATTTTTATATATTTTTTTTAATTTTTATTATTAGCATTAAGAGAAAATGTACGAGATTGATATACATTCATTCGATGTAAATTTTAACTCTGATTGAAGTTAAACAAGTAATTATATAAGAGTATAGGTATGTGTATTCACACAAATATATTACAATATTTACACGTTTATTTGTCTAGACATGTAGCCATAAATAAATCTGGCAATTAGCTATTCAAAAAGGAATTTGTGTATAGGGTAGTAAACTGGATTTATTACTGAAGTTTTGCAAGCATAAAAGTAAGCTAAAAATTATGAAACGTTAAGAGAAATTTATGTCGATTTGGCCAAGCTCTGATTTTCTTCTATTAAAAGAGGAAACAAACTCAGTCACCGACACAATTATAGACTTTATTTTCTCTAGGAGTTCTTTTTACATTTAAGAGCTTCATATACAAATGAACTGGTGAGTTACATAGGGTACTTTATTGAAATTTTTTCATAATAAATACGGTATATATATATATATATATATATATATATATATATATATATATATATATATATATATATATAT
>JABUQX010115280.1:20000-35000 GCA_015478945.1 Trachelipus rathkii | reverse complement strand
TTTAGTCATTATTATTTTATCCAATTATTTTTTTAATTCTTTTAATGTTTTATTTATATTTCCGATCCTTTCGTTTGATTTCATTTTAATATATATATTTTTTTTTAATATTTACATTTTTATTTTGTTTTATAGTTCAGAGTACTTTTATCTGCCCCATTTACCTTCATTGGATCCTGAAGCCTTACTTTTTAAAGCTTAAAAAGTATCTGGTCGCTTTTTTTATTACTATGCCAGACTTACAGAATTCTGAGTCAGCAAAATTATCCCCAAACATTCTCTTTTTCTTCCTAAAATTCGCAAGTTTTCCTGAGTTGGCGTTCGTGATATTTTGTTTCAAGCATGGCCGCTTCTCTCTGTCATTTTCAAAAAGGAATTTCGGTTTAGGAGTCAAAATCGATTTCAACAAAATTTAACTTTAATATATTGCGGAGAAGAAAACGAGAAATTTAGTTAATTATTAGATCGTATATATATATATATATAGGGTAGTGTTATATCATAACTTATATAGCAGCGTTATTATGCTATATATATATATATATACATACATAAATGGTTGGTTATGTTATATATATATATATATATATATACATATGCTGACTTTTTAATATTTTGCTGTTGGCTATATATACATATGGTTATATATATATAAATATTACAGTGTGCAAGAAGAGGCAGCGTAAAATCTTTAAAAGGAAAAATATATATATATATATATATATATATAGAATCAGAATATATATATATATATATATATATATATATGTAAACATAACTTCATCTACCTGTTTTCCCCAAGACTGGGTTTAAGGAACTTGACATTCACCGGAAACAGAAAAGTAGTAGAAGAATATGACATGAGTCGAAAAGAAAACCCAGCCTTACCGCTCCCTCTATACCTATTAGTGAGAACTCGTCGTAGTCAGAAAATCAACCCTACAGCTTCACTGGACCACGACTGACCCTCACTATGGCATATCGTCAGTGTATGGTTCATCCCCTGGCCCAGGTGGGCCACAATCATACCCCCTCACAAAACCCTGCCATTCACTCCTATTATGCACCTTTATTCTCGCCTCTGAAAATCTTATATTTCTCTCATCCAGACATTCCTTTACTAACTCAATCCACTTTTTCTTTGGTCTCCCAACCGGTCAATTCTCAACACACTCACCATTGTACAACCGCTTAACCAACCGACTATCATTCATCCTTTCCACATGACCAAACCATCTCAGTGTACTTTCATTTATTCTCTCATTTACCCCTTTCTTCACACCACATAACTCTCTAATACGTTCATTCCTCATTTTATCAATTCTTCTCACATCTAACAAGCCCCTAAGATTGTCCCTCTGAATACATTGAACTTCAGATCTATACCTCTTATTCCAGACCATAGTCTCACTACTATACATTAACACAGGTAACAGCATACCCTCATGTAAGACCCTAGCGCACTCAAGACTTAGTTTCTTTATATCCACTAACGATTTAATTGCACCAGCCACCTTCCTGTCATTCACTGCTTTCATACTACACTCTGCATCATCCGTTCCCTTTTCATCCAACATATATCCTAAATATTTAAACTCAGACACTTGTTCCAGCTGCTCACCATCTAACATAACTTCACACCGAAGACTGTCCTCACTCACAACCATAACCATACTCTTATCTACGTTTACTTTCAAACCACTCCTTTTACACAAGCTGCCAAATCTCTCTACCAATCCTCTCAAACTCTCTTCAGATTCACCACACAAAACCAAAATCATAGTCATATAATAGATAGGGCACCCTCCACTCACCTCCATTCTCCATTATTCTAACACCATTTCCAACCACCCCATCTCTAAATCTTTCATAACCCGATCCATATTCAAATTGAAAAACCAAGGAGACATAGCACATCTCTGCCTCACTCCGCTATTAATATTAAACCATAAACCAATCACTTTTGACGCCATTTATTCTTACACACACATTTCACTATCGTCATACATACTTTTGATTCCATTCAGAAGCCTACCACCAACACCATATATTACTAACATCTACCATAGAGCTTCCCTATTAATCCTATCATACGCCTGTTGCAAATCCATAAAACCTAAATATAATTTATTCATCTTCTCCCTCATTTTCTCAATCATATGTTTCAATGTAAAGATTTGAACCATACATCCTCTACCACTCCTAAACGCACCTTCTTCCTCACCAATCAGTCCTTCAGTACTCGATACACTCTTTCGACTAAAATACCAGCAAATATCTTCCCTACAACAACCCCCTTCCATCATATTTTCTTTTTCATGAATGGTGGTGATAGTTTTAATTAAAAACTTAACCACCAACACCACCTTGCAGCCTTGCGATTAGATGTGAATATAGAGAGTATATATATATATAGTATATATGTATATATATATATATATATATAGTTATATATAAGTTATATATATATATATATATATATATATATATAATTATATGAGGTTGTAGTTCTTATGACTCTCTCTCACAGATAGCGTAAGTATTTCATTTCAGTAATTAGTTTGTTTCGAAATCTTGAAAACTAACAACCAACCTGTTAATCTAATATATATATTATATATATATATTACATATATATATGCTATATATTATTATAAGATATAGAGTTAGTTATAAGCATATATAAAGCATATATATAGTTATATATATAAAATATATATATATATATATATATATAGTTAGCGGGGTCATACAGGGAGCAGTATAGCATATATGTTGTTAAGTACAGCATATATATATGGGCTGCTGGCTGCGCTGGCTGTTGGAAGGGCTGGAGTTGAGCGAAAGCAGCTGGCGAGCAGAAGGCTGGCTACTACATGCTGCTGCTGGCTGTTGTTATTACTGTTCCCCGTACATGGCGCTGCTTACGCTGCTGCTACTGGCTGTTGGCTGTTAAGAAGAAGCAGCTAGCTACAAGGCATACATATGCTGCTGCTGCTGGCGCTGGCTAGTTGGCTACATATGCCAAGGTTGGCTATTGCTGCTGGTTACTGGGCTGCTGGTTGCTACATATAGCATATAAGGGGGTCAAGTTAAGATATAGCAGCAGCTATTATATTACATTATGCTGGGATACATATTATTATACATACTGCTGGCTAGTTGCTGGCTGGTTACAGCTATTGTTATGCTGGTTATTATTATTATTGGCTGGCTGGTTAGCTGGCTGGCTACAGCTACTACATACGATGTCCCTGAGGCAATATTTTCAAAGATGAAAATAAAAATTATTTATTAATACATAAACAACTTATAAAAATCACAAAATAAAAACAGATGCCGAGCTTTCGTGATCCATACTCGGATTCACATCTTCAAGACTGAAAGGCAAAGGATTGGTGTAGATATGAATTTAGCTACTTTTATTCTTGTCTTCATTTTTGGCAACTTGGTAGTTTTTCAAAATTTACATTGATGACGTTCTATTTTTTAAGTTTTATTGATCAAGTTCATGAGTGCTTTTGATTTCTTCAAGTATTTGCTAGTATTTCAGATCGATTGCAGTTTCTCCCTTTTGTAAATTGAAATTTGGGCTGTTTTTTATAATGAACGACTCTATTAATTTTCTTCTGGCTGTGTTTTGCATATTTTTAACAATGACTGGTGAATTTATATCAATGCCGTGGTTAAAACATGCTTACTTCACTTTTCAAGATAAATATTTTTAGCAGATTTCCGGATTAGCAATGGGTTCATCACTATCTCCAATTATTAGCAATATTTTTATAGAGCTTCTAGAGAAATATCATATCTTACCTCAATTCCCTACAATAATCTGGATACGTTATGTCGATGATATTTTTGCATTAATTCCGAGAGATACAAACACCGATACAGTTTTAAATTTTAATAATCTTCATAGTGATATTAGATTCACAATAGAAAAAGCAACAAATAATAAAATAAACTTTTTAGACGTATTAATAAACTGGAATATAAATCAACCTCCAAGCATTGATATATATAGAAAATCTACAGGAAATCCTTCATACATCCACTGGTTTTCGAATCATGATACATCCACAAAAGCAGCTGTTTTGAGCAACCTGTTCCTTAAAGCCTTTAAAATTTGTAGCCCGAATAACCTAGATAAGGAATTAAAACTATTAAAAATAACTTCCATAGATTAAAATATCCTGACGGTATCATAAATAAATCCTTACGAAATTCAAAAACTAAATTTCTAAATTTAAACCCTACTAAAAACTATTTCAAGAATGTACTACCAATCCCCAATTTACCAAAAAGAGTTATAAAAAAATATTTACCAAATACAATACTAACTGTAAATAAAATAATATCATACTCAAATATGCGCTAAAACCTATTAATACCAATCAAATTAAAAACTCCGGAATTTACAAAATAAAATGCAAGAATTGTTAAAATAGCTACATAGGAGAAACCAATAATTTTAAAACCAGGTTCTATCAACATAAATCTGATTTGGATTATGACAAACAAACATCATCTCTAGTAAGACACAGGCAAAATTTTAACCACGGCATTGATATAAATTCACCAGTCATTGTTAAAAATATACAAAACACAGCCAGAAGAAAATTAATAGAGTCGTTCATTATAAAAAACAGCCCAAATTTCAATTTACAAAAGGGGGAAACTACAATCGATCTAACTACTAACAAATACTTGAAGGAATCAAAAGCACTCATAAACTTGATCAATAAAACTTAAAAAATAGAACGTCATCAATGTAAATTTTGAAAAACAACCAAGTTGCCAAAAAAGAAGACAAGAATAAAAGTAACTAAATTCATATCTACACCAATCCTTTGTCACTCAGTCCTGAAGATGTGAATCCGAGTATGGATCACGAAAGCTCGGCATCTGTTTTTATTTTGTGATTTTAATAAGTTGTTTATGTTTTTTAATAAATAATTTTTATTTTCATCTTTGAAAATATATACCCTCAAGGGTTTTTATCACATCAATGCAAACGAACTACGAGTATTTGTAGTATTACAAGATCAATATATATATATATATATATATATATATATATATATATATATATACATATATATATCTCTCAGATAATTATATATACTATACATATTGGTTAAGCATACAGCAGCAAAGAAGAATAGCATATATGTTGGTGCTACAGTTATTGTTATATATATACATATATATATATTGGTTGTTGGGTTGTGGGAAAGAAAGATATATGCTGTTGGTTACTGGCTACGCTCATTGGCTATGGCTGGTATATAAAGCATATAGTTATATATATATATGTTATATATATATATATATATATATATATATATAGGTGGAAAGAAATAGTTATAGTTATATATATATATATATATTATATATATACATATAAGGAGCGATCCTAGCTAGAGGTGGAGCACTTGCCTATGCAAGCGAAGGGGCCCAGGTTCAAGACTTGTTTGGAGCGAGAGAAGGTGAGTTACTTTCTACTAACTTCTAGCTTCGGACCCACTCAGACGTGCTTTTGCTGCTAATGGGAAACTTTCCGGTATCCGCGATAGGCCTCGCCAGCGGATTGGTCGTTAAGCCCGTGTTCCCAAGGACCTTTCTCGATGGGTCAGACTGACAGGACGCAAGTCCAAAGTCAGACATTTTTTTTCCAGTATATATATATATATATATATAGCAGCAGCAGTTAGTAAGAAGTTATAAATAGTTATATATTATATATATATATATATATATATATATATGTTGGTTATATTATTGGTTATATTAAGTTATATATATATGTTATTTCATTTGTTATATATATATATATATATATATATTATATTAAGTTGTTGTTAGCATATATATATAGCAGTTAAAGAGCGAAGAAGCAAAGCGAGCAGCAGTTGCTGGCTGGTTGCTGGCTGCTGGCTGGTTACTGGTTGCTAAGTTGTTGAAGAAGAGTTGGCTGCTGTTGCTATATTATTATATATATATATATATATACATATAAGGTTATATATATATATATATATATATTATATTATTATATATATATATATATAACTAAGTTATTATTATACACGTTTATGGTATACAGCAACTTTTTACTACTCGTGCTCTTTCTCTCTCTCTCTATATATATATGTTATTATATTATATATATATATATATATATATATATATATATACATATATATATATATATATTATTTGTTATATGATACAGCAGCATATGCTGGTTGGCTGAGCAGCATATTTATTGGTTGCTGGCGGGTTACATAGCTGGTTATTGCCATATTATACAGCTGGCTCATGCTGGTTGCTGATGGCTGGCATATACATGGCTAAGGCTACATGGCTGCTGGTTATATATAGCATATATATATTGGTTATTATTATATATATAATATGTTATATGTTATTGCTGGCTACTATATTATTATTACAACACATACATTATATTATATATACATATATATTATTATTACATATATATATATATATATATATATATTATATATATATATTATTATATTGATATATTATTAATATTACATACATATATATATATATATATTACTTCTGTCAAAATTAACCCACCACAAGGGTACGTGGCGAAGGAAGGGTAGAAAATGTTGTAGAGGAACGCGAAGACAGTTTATTGGAAATGACAATAACATGGTGGATTCCTCCCCAGAACCGTAGGGTTGATAAAAAGTGTGAGCCGGGCGGTGCAGCCAAAGAGACTTGCAGTAGGGTCTGAGGTTCAAGGTCGCTGCAAACACATAATGTTGGTACCTTACGGCGACGGCCGCGGGGGTGTTGAGTCTGTCTCAATACCTGTATGACCTCCTCTCTCTGGCACGGATGACACCTGATACAGTCCCGACATGCTCCCAATGAGGGGGAAATGTTCTGGACAGTGATCCCATACGTCGTGCAGTCGTCGCAGGTCCGGGGAAGGTCCGTGGAGGGGGTTGCAGCTGTCTGATCCGACGTTTCAGGATATCCTTACAAATGTTCGATTAAGCTGAAGTCCGGACTATAAAGCCGGCCACCCAACGCCGTAATTTGTCGTCCTAAAAGTAGTGTTCAGCCACATTGGGCCTTGTGTTGTCTTGCATTGTAATGCATTAGGATGAAAGAGTCACCGATGTAGGGGGAATATGGAACGAAATATGGTTCGAGGATGTCTGTGATATGCCTTACGGCTGTAAGAGTGCCTCTATCGAAGATGTGCAACTTCGTAGGTCCCGATAAAGAGATGCTTCCCCAGACCATAACCGACCCAACTCCAAGCGGCAGCACCTTCAGCACATTGCATTGCGCGAACCTCTCCGTCGGTCGTCGGTATACTCTAGCACGCCTGTCTGAGGCGTGCAGAGACACTCTCGACTCGTCTGTAAAGAGCACCTTCTGCAAGGCGTCGACGCACTTTATTGTCACTCACCCTGGTGCCGCGTACCTCCTCCAGCTGTATATTGAAGGTGTCGTTCCGTTGTGTGGAGTTCTCATAATACACGCAGACGTATAAATTGGTCTTCCACTAGTGTCGTGGCCCTGGGCCTACCTTGTCCTCGCCCTTGATCATGTGTCAGGGTTTCCTGGTACCGTTGGACCACCCATGCAATCTTGTGTGCGTGCTACACCGAACCGTCGTGACCGCGCCCGGTACCCATGTTCTTCGGTGTGGAGTGTTGTTATCTGCATGCACTGATCTCTTTGACAGTTGACGAACTATCCTCTACATGTTTATCGCAGTCGTCTAATCACGTGAATGATGCCTCGCTCGATTATACCTCTGACATAACCTACCCCCCCACCTCTTCCTAGGTCTAGCTACGTGTGGCTTATGTGTTTTCCTCAAATTTATCGCGGTGACAGCCCCAATACTGCAGCGAGTTCTCTGCGGGGGTGTTACATAGTTACACTGATGCTGCTCGTCTGTGTTGGTGTGGAGTTTCATAGGGTTAGGGGCCTTCCCGTTCCTACGAGTGACATTTACTCTATGGCGCTGCCATTTTTATATAGTACATTATTATTACATACTAAGGTGTTGGTTGTTACAAAGAGCATAGCTGAAGGTTGGTTATTGGTTATTATTATTGCTGAAGGTTGTTGGTTGGTTACATGTTATAAGGCTGGTTGGCTATTACATATATATTATACAGTTATAATATTAGCATATACATGAGTATGAGCAGCTGTTGGCTACAGTTATAGTTATTATTACAGTTATTATTTTGTTAGTTATATATATATATATATATATATATATATATATATATATATTGATATATTATTATATATATTATTATATACATATATATATATACACCAACGTAAAAATACCATTTTATGAGATTACTTTGAGTTATCCATATTTACAGATTTCTTTAGCTTATAATTGGTTTTATGGGTACTTTATTGCTTTTCTTTCAAATTCAGATATAAGAATTTAAATGTAATAATTATTTTTATCCGAAATATGCTTTAAGAACAAGTAAATGTTTATTTTAATTTTTTTTAAAAATAAAACGAGTGTTTTATTAGATTTCTAGGTAGGAAAAAAAACAACTTGTAAATAAATTAAATTCACGAATATGTATAGTACACTGTCTTCGAATTTCCTCTCCGCTTTTTCAGAGAGGCACGAGCCGTTACCATTTATAATTGATTAAAAAGTAACATTATTCAAAGGCAATGATTCCTACACTTTTTGTTTAAATTTTACATTTTCTTTCATTTGTATTATGTAATGTATTCTTTCAGATGACCTATTGTCACAAAAAGATAAGAGAATTTTATCATAATTTTACAAAATTTGAAGAAGATCGTTCGTTTCTATAATAATAACTCGTGTTAAGCACGAGTAACACAAGTGTAGGAGTCACTTCTGATATATATATATATATATATATATATATATATATATATATATATATATATATATATATATATATATATATATATATATATATATATATATATATATATATATATATATACCTGGGCTTTCACCCTCGATTTATTATAATTATCTTTACTCTCCCATGTGTTCTGCGGGAAACTTTGTCGCCTAAAAGCTGGCTTGAAGCGATGTTTTTTTTTTCTACCTTGGAAGGGAAGAAGCTGTTTCCCCTGGATCCGCCTATATATATATATATATATATATATATATTAATTTTATATAATATATATATATTTATATATATAAGGCTGTTGGAGCAGCAGGTATATATATAAGTTATATAGTGCTATATATATATGTAAGTTATATATATATATATTTATATATATATATATATATATATTCGGTATATAGATAAATATATATATATATATTGTTATATATATATATATAGAGAGAGAAGCTGTATACATATATATATATATATATATATATATATATATATATATATATATTAATTTGGTAAATATAGAGAAATTTTCTTAGTTGAAGTTGAAAAAAATCTTTTTTTAACTTTGTTATTATTATTGTTTTTATTCTATTACATCATCCTTAACCTTTAATTTGAAGAGTATTTTTTTTTTCATTCCCAGTAATCTTTTTCTTCTTTCCTTACAAAAAGTATTCTTCAGATCACGAGAGAGAGAGAGAGAGAGAGAGAGAGAGAGAGAGAGAGAGAGAGAGAGAGAGAGAGAGAGAGAGAGAGAGAGAGAGAGAGAGAGGCTCCAATTTTTGTATTAAAACTTAGTTTTTTCCCCCTCAATTTTCGCAAAAGCAAATTTTTCGTGATGAGCAACAAATAAAAACTAATAAAAAAAACAGTTTGACCTAAAAAAAAAAGCGTTTTCTTTTTAATATTAATCACAGAAAACGAGAGAACTTTTGTAAATTTCACTAGTAGAGAAAAAAACACATTAAAAAACTTACGTTATTTATTTTCTTATTCATTTTTTTAAAGTTGTTCTCTTCTACTATTATGAATTCCATTCACGATGAAAATTTGGAAAATAATTTCATTTTTATTAAATAATGTATGATTATAAAGCATAAATAAATAAATAAAAACAGAAGTAAAATGAATACCAATAATTATTGGTATTCATTTTACTTCTGTTTTTATTTATTTATTTATTTATTTATTTATTTATTTTATTTATTTTATTTATTTGAATGGATAAAAGCTATAAGTAACTTTAAAGTAAAAATATCTCAGAGGAAATCTCATTGTGCATCTTGTGTCAGTACGAAGTTCGTCCCAAATCATCGACAGGGAAAATGGCCGACCGGTCAAATATTCGACATTTTTTACAAAAAAAAATTGTCGATCATTTTGTTTATCAATTTGAACATTTTAAAAAAAAAATGTGTCGACCCTTTTCCTCTTTCTTTAGAACGTGTCGATCATTTGGACACCATCTGAATTTCTTTTAATTTGTCTACCATTTGGAGTATATCTGATTTTTTTTATATTAGTACAATGTGGTCGACAATTTTCGTTTGAGGCTAGTCCCAAATGGTCGACATTTGTTTAAAAAAAATGTTTATTTAGATTTTCTCTAACGAATCCAACAAAACTTAACTAAACCAAACTAAACCTAACTTAACCTAACTTAACTTAACTTAACCTAACTTAACCTAACTTAACCTAACCTATCCTAACCTATTCTGGTAATAGTAGTGCAGGTTGGTGTCACCCCGATTTTTATGAAAGTCACAGGATATACTCTAAAAAATAATAATGAAGAATAAGGAAAACCGAAATCATCGCTTTCTTTTGGAAAAAAAGTTACAGCCTCTCAGAGTTGTTAAAACTCCCATATAGACTTTTCATTTTTGATCCATCTTGGTTAGGTCTCATTTCTGGCCCTCTGGTTCAGGTTATAAGTTTTGTTAGGTTTATACAGAGAAAATCTATGTATGCTTAACAAATCTTATCATAACCTGAACTAGGATGGCCCTAAAATGTGCACGAGGCCCACTAATTTTTTTTTTTTTTATAAGAAAGCCCATGGGAAAATTTTAAACTTTGAGAGGCTTTAAGTTTTTTTCTTAAAGATTTAAATCATTTTCATTTTTTTTTCCGATTCATTATTATTTTTTTTAGAGTATATCCTGTGATATTTAAAAAAAATTTTTTTTTAAGAAAATCCTATGAGATTTTTAACAACTTTGAGAAGCTGTAACTTTTTTACCTAAAGAGAGAGACGATTTTCGTTTTAATTATTCTTCATTATTATTTTTTTAGAGTATGTCCTGTGATTTTTATAAAAATCGGGGATGATACATCTCTGAACTACTATTACCCCTATTCTAAAGCCTGCGGCGAGCTGTACGGGAAATTTTTTGATTTTGTGTCGACCAATTGACCTGTCTACCATTTACCCTGTCGACCATTTGGGCTAGTCCCCATTCGCTTTGTTGGGTTATTTGGAGTTTCTCTAACGAACCTAACCTAACCTAACCTAACCTAACCTAACCTAACCTAACCTAACCTAACCTAACCTAACCTAGCCTAACCTAACCTAACCTAACCTAACCTAACGCCTGTGGCGAGCTAAACGGATTGACGTTCCCTTAAACGTAGCTCTAACCTGGATGGATTGACATTGCCCTAAATTTAGTTCTAACCTGGATGGATCGATGTTGCTATATATATATATATATCCCAGCAGCATATATATATATAGATATATATATATATATATATATATATATATATATATATATATATATATATATATATATATATATATATATTTATATATATATATATATATATATATGTATATATATATAGCTATTGGCTGTATTATTGGTTATTGGTTACAGATATGTTATTGTTGTACATGCGCTATTGCTGCTGGTGCCGTTGGCATACAAACAGCTGGCTGGCTGGTTGAGCAGCAGCTACATATGGCTGGCTGCTACAGCTGGCTGGCTATTGCTGATGGGCAGCTGGCTGGCTGGCTGGCTGGCTGGCATGGCATGGCGCTGCAGACTTTGTGCGGGCTGGCTGGCTGGCTGGCTAAGCCAATGCATAGTCGTAAAACTTTTCTATTACATTTTCCATTTCATATTACATATACATATACATATTACATATATATTATACATATATACATATTATAATATATACACATACATATGTATATGCTAGCACAGTTTTTATTAGTTATGCAGTTATATATATATATATATATATATATATATATATGAGTATATATATATATATATATACATATATATATATATATATATATATAGCATATATATATATATATATATATATATATGAGCAGTTATATATATATATATATATATATATATATATATAAAAGATGTATTTGGCTTGTGTAGACCTGGACAAGGCTTTTGACCGTGTACCGAGGGGGGTCCTGTAGAATACACTTGGAACGAGAGAATATGGAATACCGGAAAAACTGAGAAGAGCAACAAAGAGTACTTTTGCAAATAGTTTATGCAAAGTAAAGAACCAGATGGACGATGAAGATTGGTTTAAGGTTGACACGGGAGCGAAACAGGGTAGTGTTCTCTCCAACTTTGTTTATCTGATTGATGGATTATTGTGGAATAATGGTCCGGAGACATTTGAGGGAACTGTGTTTAGATACGCAGATGATCTTGCGTTGGTGGCGAAATCAAGTTAGGTTCTGCAGAGATTTATTGTAGTGTGGGTTGAGGAGTCGAGGGATTATAAGTAAAGAGGAGGAGGAAATGAATATTAGCGAAAGGGATCAGTTATTGAAGCAGGTTGATCAGTTTAATTGCCTTGGAGTTTGTTTTGAGGCGGGAAATGTTATTAACAAAGAATTGAATAGTAGAATGGAAAAGTTTTTTAATGCATTAAGATTGCTATAACCGTTACTACAAGACAGAAATATCTGTCCCTCGGAAGGTGAAAATAATAATATACATGTATATACTGCGACTTATACTAAAGTACGGTCACGAAGCGTGGGCTCTACACAAAAACTAGGAATAAGATACAAGTCTGTGAAATGAGGGAGTTGAGATCCATAAAGGGAGTTACGAGGAAGGATAGAATGAGTGGAGAGTATATTGAGTTTTATTGAGAGAGAAAGCTACGATGGTATGGTAATGTGATGAGGATGAATGAGGATAGATACCCGAAGAAGTACTACAGATGGAGGCTGAATGGAAGACGTAGTGTAGGACAACCATGAACTAGATGGAGAGATAACGTGAGGACAACTGTTGAGAGAAGAGGACGTGAGATGGAGGAGCTAGAAGAGTCGGGAATCTATGAGGACCAAGCCTGGTGGAGGGGTTTCGTCCAGAACAGCTGACAAGCATTTTGCTTTTACAGGATTCTGGTGAGAAAGATGAGAATATATATATATATATATACTGATATGATATATATATATATATATATATATGTTGTTATATATATATATATATATATATATATATATATATATATATGCTAAGTATATATACCGATAGATATAGATATTATTATATACATATACAGCAGCATATATGGTTAATATTGGTTATTACAAGTTGCTGCTGGTTAGTTGCTGGCTACATAAGTTGCTGAAGAAAAGGTTATATTGTTATATTATTATTATTGGCTATTGGCTAGTATATGATATTGATATCCATCCATATACATGGCGTATGGCTGGTTGGCGCTGATAAGGGTTGCTGGCTGGCTGTTATTATTACATATATTGTTACAGCTAGGTGCATATTAGCTGGTTATTATTACATATTGGCTAAGGTTGGCTACATATATTGTTGGCTCGTTATGTATATATACATATGGCTATGCTGGCTATTGCTGGTTAGCATACATATTATTATAGCCAGCGCTGCTATGATACTAGCTGCTGGCTGGCTACTGGGCTGGCGTTGGCTATATAAACAGCATATTATATTATATGTTGGTTGCTACTACATATATACATTAGCTGGCTGGCTACATAGAGCAGCTAGCTGGCTGATACATATGCTAGCTGGCTGTTGTTCCATGAGCGAGCTGTTATTGTTGGTTACATACATACATACTGTTATATTGGCTACATATTGGCTATTATTACATATACATATATGCATACAGCTATTGGCTACATACATACATGTACGGTACATATATGATATTAGCTAGCTAGCATAGCAAAGATAATATACTAGCTATACATACTGTTGGTTAAGGCTGTTAGGCTATGTTATTGTTGGTTACTATATATATATATGAGCATTATTGGTTACATATATATTATATACAACGGTATATATATATATATATATATATATAAAGTATATATATATATAGTTATATTATATATATATATCATATATATATATATATATATATATATATATATGCCTTCTACCTTCTCACCTCTGGCCCCCACCATCTTGGGAGAGGCCACATCGCGCTCAGGTACTCCGCCGTTACCACCTGTCTCCTCCACAGATCCTCCAGGGATGATATGTTCCATGTTGTTCTGTGTTGAGAAGTAGTTAAACATGAGGGAAAGAAGTGGGATGTATCCTCCGGAACCTAGTTACAATTTTGACAGATGTTTGTGGTGGTTTGGTTAAAGTTGAATCTGTGTTTGTAGTGTTGTAATTTAGGGTGGTGTCCGCATCTTAGCTTTCCCAAAGATGACGAACTGGTTGAATTCGGGTACTGTTTCTGGTGGGTGTTATTTAAAAGCGTTGTCTGGTGGTCTGCGACTTAAATGGGTTTTTCTTAGTGTCTTGTGGATTTGCTTGGTGTATGTTGTGTTATTTGGTGATGGTGGAATGTTGCTCAGAATTTGTTAGTAATATAGAGCTCGTGAAGAAGGAGGCTGTTTGCAGTCTGTGGTGGGTGTGGTTAGAGAGTGCAATGTAGCATGGGTGTTCTTGTGTTCGGGTGTTCGGGTGTTCGGGTGTTCGGGTGTTCGGGTGTTCGGGTGTTCGGGTGTTCAAGTTTTGGAAAAGAGTTGCGTGCCTTTTACGTCCAGGTGTGTGTCTATTTG
>JABUQX010115279.1:20000-22500 GCA_015478945.1 Trachelipus rathkii | reverse complement strand
ATACTATATATAGTATATATATATATAGTGGTATAGTTGTATATATCAGTAGTTAGTATATATAAATAGTATATGTTATATGTTATATATATAGTAATTATAGTATATATATATATATATATATATATATATATATTATATATTATTAATATATATATAATATATATATATATATATATGATATAATATATTATTAAGTATCTATAATACTGTATGTATATATTATATAATATATAGTATATATATATAGTATATATTAGTATATATATATATATTATATATATATATTAGTATATATTAATAAATATAGTATATATATATTATAATAGTATACTATATTTATATATATATAGATATGTATACGTATACTATATATATATATAGTATATGATTATAGTATAGTATATAGTATATAATAATATAGTAGAGATAATATAGGTGTATGTGTATAATGATATATGATATAATATATTATATAGTATAGTAGTATTATTATATATATATATATTATATATTATATATATATATGTTATATATATATAGATATAATGAAATTATTTGTTTCTTACAATTTTAAGTGTAAAATTAAGAGGATTGATACGACGGCGGCAAAAAATGTAATTTTATTAGAGCAGCACCATCCATAAAAACCCCATCAACGTTTCGATCTCCCTTCTGAGATCATCATCAGGACTAAAAACAAACAACGAAGCAAATGTCAAATAAGAAAGTACAATAAAATAAAAGAAGGGCAACATTAACATAAATAGTTAACATAAATTATTAATAATAATAATAATAATAATAATAATAATACATAATAATAATATATAATAATAATAATAATAATAATAATATAGATAATAATAAATAATGAATAATAAAAATTAAATAATAATAATAATAATAATATAATAATAATAATTTGAACAAATAGTACAGAATAGTGAGGGACTTACTTGTGATTAGAACTGTGTAGTAGAGTATAATAAGGAAAGGAGAAATTTAGGGCTGAATATTAATTTGGATAGGAATTGTAATTTTAAAATTAGATGGTTGTGAGTTTAAATATTATGATATGAGGTTGAAAAACAAAAATTAAGCTATCAATAGAGGGTGTGTAGAATTCGAATTTAACTTAGGTTGCAGCTGTTTTATGAAGAGAGGGATTCTAAGATATGAATATCTAGTTTACCGGTTCTTATGTTAAAATTATTTAGGAGTATAGAAACTATGGCATTTTTGAGAATGAAGATGGAAGCAAAAGAAAGTTTAGAAGATAAGGTGACAGACGTTCTTGGGCCGACTCTCAAATGCTCATACACATACGAGTCCTGAGTCGTCTTATAGTGAGCCTATATAGGAGTCTTGTGAACCACAAAAACAAGTGTAATTATAGACAACTGCAAAAGCGGAAGGAGGGAACTTTTAAATTTGAAAAGAGAACCTATAGTGAAAGAGTATCTGCTTTGCAAGAGAGGATAGAAACGGCAGGTGAGATATATGAGATACATCACAAGTTGAGAGCTGGATGGACCAATATGTTGAAATTTCAAAATATCTAATTTATCCTGGAGCTAATACAGGAAGGGAGGAGGTTTGTAATATATTTTATTTAAATAAAAGCGAATTTACTTAGAAATGTCTGATGGAAAACCATTGTTCTTAAAGAATTCAAAAATATTACTTAATTCAATATGAAGGGAATTAAATTTAGAGCATCGAGTGCCAGCCCTGTGAATTAGGGATTTTCTTTTTCCCGGATTTCGGTAATCCCGGGATTCCGGGATAAAAGTGTTCTTTTCCAGGAATTATTTACAGGGATTATTGTAAAAGGAATTAAAA
The DNA here is from genome assembly GCA_015478945.1 of Trachelipus rathkii. Taxonomy (NCBI): domain Eukaryota; kingdom Metazoa; phylum Arthropoda; class Malacostraca; order Isopoda; family Trachelipodidae; genus Trachelipus; species Trachelipus rathkii. The sequence goes on along the minus strand of JABUQX010115279.1, from coordinate 20,655 downwards.
CTGAAAATTTCACAGCATTTTAATTATATCATATTATATATATATATATATATATATATATATATTATATATATATGATAGTATATATATATCATGATATATAAATATATAGTATTATATATATATATATAATATATTGTATATATAGTATTTATATTATATATATATATATATATAGTATTATAATATTATAGTATATATTATATATGATATATATTATATATATATATATATATATAATATATATAATATAGTATAAACTACTAATGTGAAACGATTCCATAACACCAGTGTGAATTCGATTGTGTCTTTTTAAATCATGTCAGACAATCCTATTAAAACTTGAAAGCATTTTATTTTCATTAAGTGTATATATAGTCTATATTATATATACTATATATATTATGTATATTATATTATATATGATAATATATATATATAGTAGTAATGATAATAGTATAATTTATGGTAAGACTGTAAATATTGATGTATTCGGAAGTTAGGAATTCAGGCCAGGAAATCTCGAGATTAAGAAAATTTCCCGGGATAAATCCCGTAGCAAAAATCAACCAGGATCCCGGGATACCAGAATTTTGTGGTCCCGGGAAACAATCCCTATTGTGAATCAGAGTAGAAATACTATTGATTTTATATT
>JABUQX010115279.1:10000-15000 GCA_015478945.1 Trachelipus rathkii | reverse complement strand
TTTGACTCTGAGTATCAATATCAACGTAACGCACACACAACGAAAATTGTTCCTTCTAGGTTTACATCCAGTCGTCTCATCGGCTAGGAAAGTAAAATTTACTTTTATTTATGTTTGCTCACTACGTTGTTGAATGAGATGCAAATGACTAATTAGGCATTTTACATAGGAACTGAGTATACAGCATTTCTACTAGTTTTAAATGTTCTGAAAGAATGGTCTCCAGCATTAGCACGATATCTTAAAAGACTCCGAAAAGTGCCATCGTTTCCCACAGGCCAAGAGAGTTCGATTCGACCTGAGTCATGATGTCCACGTAACGATATATTTTGCTTACCACAGAATCGAATTATTTCAACAATTGGAATTAGCCGCTTTCTACTGTCTTCGGCCTCCCTTTTCTTCTGGCTGTCAATCTGTTTGTCGATGCTCTCGATTTTTCCTTGAACCTGCTTTTCTTCAGCAAATCTCTTTTCTACCGATTCTTTGTGATATTTAGTTGCCTCGTGTTTTTTGAAAGATTCAATGGCTTTCTTTAAGCTTGAATACGGTCTCGAGACAAAAACACCCAATTCCTGGTGTTTTCCTTTACCTTCTTCTTTTGTTTCCAAAAACAATTCGCAATTTGAGCAATAAACCCCAACGTTTTTATCAGAGTAAGTTAGCCACTTAATGAAAATATCTTTCCCAACCTTTGCCTTCCTGAGCAGGAAATATATGTTTTGAATCTGGTTTCCAGAGATATTTTAATATTTTCCCTTATTGCTAAATACCGTACCTATGAAATTGCCAATATCGTTTAATTTTAATTTAATTTTAATTTTAATTAATTTAATTTTTAATTAATTTAATTTTTAATTTTAATTTTATCGTTTAATTTAATTTAACCTCTGCACTTTATATTATTAACGGATATGATACTTAAAAATTTTGTCTACAAAATTTCGGGGGGGGCCCTTTGCCCCCCCCCCTTTGGATACACACCCTATATATATATATATATATATATATATATATATATATATATATATATATATATATATATATATATATATATATATATAATTCATCAAAACTTTAATCAAAATTAACTCTACGTCAGCTTTTAAAAACGAATAACAAAATCTTATAATTAAAAACAGGAAAAAAAATAAGTTTGATCATGAATTTAGAATATACATGTAATATATATATATATATATATATATATATATATATATATATATATATATATATATATATATATATATATATATATATATATATATATATATATATATATATATATAATAATATATAAATATATAAAAAATAAAATAAAATATATAATAATTTTTCTTTTATTTTAACAATTTATTTAGAAGAATAATAATATAATATATATAATATATATATAATAATATATAAATATATATATATATATATATAATATATATATATATAAAAAGTTTAATTTCCTTTTCGTAATCCTTCTTAGTCTCTAAAAACTGATACCGCTAGGGACATATATATATATATATATATATATATATATATATATATATATATATATATATATATATTAGTGATGGATCGAATAACCGCAACCGCAACCGCAACCGCAAATGCGAAGCAACCGCACATATTTTGACAACCGCAACCGCAACCGCCCAACAGCTGTTGTCTGCGGTTATCAGGAGTTATCTTTTTAAAAAAATGTCTCTCTCATTCTATCAAACTCTCTCTCTCTCTCTCTCTCTCTCTCTCTCTCTCTCTCTCTCTCTCTCTCTCTCTCTCTCTCTCTCTCTCTGTTATATATATAGATATATATCTCATCTCTCTTTCTCATCTTTTTCTCTTTCTCATCTTTTTATATCTCATATATATCTACTCTATATATATTTATATATATTAATATAATATATATATATATATATATCTATATATATATATATATATATATATATATATATATATATATATATATATATATATATATATATATATATATATATATATATATATATATATATATATATACTTTATGTATATATATATATATATATATTATAATAAACAAGCTGGGGAGGTGAAAATAGATTTTATTCAGAATGAGTACCTAAAAACCTCAAAATATTTCAACAATACGTTAAAGAAAATAGAAAAGCAACTGGAACAAATTTCACATGAAAGATGAAAAAGAAGAATTTTAGTCTTTTGCCCGAAGAGGTCCCGCGTGCCGGGACGAAAGCTCGCATTATGTATCTAATTTTTTAAAGTTTTAAGATATTCTACTAAATAATGTTATTGTTTATAATAAACTTTTGGATAGCCAAACAATTAAAACCTCTTGTATGCAAAATATCCACTTCACATTTAAAAAACTCAGAAGAATTCATAACACGTACCAAAAAACAAAACCACAACACACACAAATTTCTTAGTTTTGACGCCATTTCATTATTTACTTCCGTACCTGTTCCCCATACTATAAATTTATTAGAAAGATTCATTACAGAAAAACAAATAGACTTCACTTTTCCTTTTCATATAATTAAGCAACTCATCAATCTGTCTTTGCAACATAACTACTTTCATTTTAATGGTAAATATTATAGACAAACCTCAGGGTTGAGTATGGGCTCCCCATTATCTCCCATACTCAGCAACATATATATGGAGCTAGTGGAATTTTATTACATTTTACCCCACCCATTACTCAACAATAGCTTATGGATTAGATATGTAGATGATATTTTTGTCGCCCTCCCCCACAACACTAACCCCACAGAAGTTCTCTCTCTCATTAACTCTATCCACCCCTCCGTTCAATATACTATAGAGCTGCCGTCAAATAACTCTATTCCTTTTTTAGACACTTTGGTTAGTTGGAACAATACCCCAGAGGTTCTTTACACTATATATAGAAAACCTACTTTTTCTCCAAACTACATCCATTGGTTATCAAATCATTCCAATAACACAAAAACCGCTATTCTGTCTTCTTTATTCCTACGGGCTCTTCGTATTTGTTCACCTCCTCTATTAAAACAAGAAACTAATTATATATACAACACATTTAAATCTTTACATTATCCTGAATTCTTCATCACACAAGCACTAAAAAAGGCCAAAAAAAGATACTATAGCATTGATCCTCCAAAAAGTCTCAACACCACATTTTTACCAGTTCCTAATATGCCTCTACACATGTTAAAAAAAGTATTACCAAAAAGCATCACCCTAACCCCATCCAACAATATCATTTTAAAAAATATACTCAGACCACCAAAATATAAAGAAAATCTCACTCAAAGTTGCTTATACCACATCCCCTGCAATAATTGCAATAGTACATATATTGGCGAAACCACTGATTTCCAAAGACGAAAATATCAGCATACAATAGACCTTCGCAACGACAGCCTAAACTCAGCACTAACATGTCATAGAAGAACCACTAACCACAATATTAATACCAACAACATGAAAATTATCCGAAACAGCAGTCATACTCATCAACGAAAGATTTTGGAATCCTTTTGTATTTATAACAGTAAGAATTATAATAAACAAGCTGGGGAGGTGAAAATAGATTTTATTCAGAATGAGTACCTAAAAACCTCAAAATATTTCAACAATACACTAAAGAAAATAGAAAACCAACTGGAACAAATTTCACATGAAAGATGAAAAAGAAGAATTTTAGTCTTTTGCCCGAAGAGGTCCCGCGTGCCGGGACGAAAGCTCGCATTATGTATCTAATTTTAAAGTTTTAAAATATTCTACTAAATAATGTTATTGTGCATAATAAACTTGTGTGTTAAAAATTTATAAATAAATAATAATAAAAAATCAGAACTTTCTAGCAATATAGAAAAACAAGCACTACATAAAGTTTCTCTAATTTATATTTTATATATATATATATATATATATATATATATATATATATATATATATATATATATATATATATATATATATATATATATATATATATATATATATATATATATATATATATATTTACTCTTTTTGTATATTCTTATATATATATATATATATATATATATATATATATATACTTTTCGGCATTTTGGGAATCATTTCCTATGGCATTAGATATGAAGAAAGTTTCCAATAGAGTCTGACACAAAACTTTTATTTTTAAACTTCCCTCATTTAAAAAGGGGAAGATCCAATATTGGGAATTTTGGAACCCTATTTTAGCCCCCACCTAAAAATGGACATAAAGTTCTCAATTTTCAGACAATTTTGATGGAGAAGAAAGCAAACCGCAGCTTTTTTTGACCTCTAAAACATTTTCGGGTGTTTTTCTGTGTCTGTTGTCATTGTTTCGACGTTTCCATTTTTCAGAACCTAATTTTTTGACATTTTTTCGTATCAACTTCTACAATTTTTTACGAAATGACTTCAAATCTGAAATATACATAGATGGATCTATTACGCACGAAATGTTAGTAGTTTTTTGATTTTTGGAAAATTGTGCTCAGCAATTGAAAAAAAAAAAGTAGGTTTTGAAATTCGACCATTGCTGAGATCTGGGGTCAAAAAAAGCAAAAAACTACTTCTAGCATTTTGTGCGTAATAGACCCATCTATGTATATTTCAAGTTTGAAGACATTTCGAAAAAAATTGTAGAAGTTGATACGAAAAAATGTCAAAAAATTAGGTTCTGAAAAATTGAAAACGCCGAAACAATGACTACAGACACAGATAAACACCCGAAAATGACGTTTTAGAGGTCAAAAAAATGCTGCGGTTTGCTTTTTTATCATCAAAATTTTCTGAAAATTAAGAATTTTATGTTCATTTTTAGGTGGGGGCTAAAATGAGGTCCCAAAATCCCCAATATTGGATCTTCCCCTTTAGGTGTTTCTCCTGATCTGTACTAATGTTTCTTATACACTTTCGGTCTTTCTGAAGCACTTGTCGTCAATAAAGGTCGGCACTATGTCGTCTTATGTTGACGATTCTACCCTTTATTGCTTTTATTA
>JABUQX010115279.1:0-2500 GCA_015478945.1 Trachelipus rathkii | reverse complement strand
GTCTATATTTCAAATTTTAATGCGAGAGGAACATTAATTTACATATTAAATAATTTACAAAATAAATTAAAGAGGGTAACTACAGAAAATTTAATATTTAAAGAAACGAAAATTTAAACAGTAAATTATAACATTAGCATCTTTGGTATTATAATATATATAAATCTATAGATATATATATATATATAGTATATATATATAATATAAACATATATATATACATTAGATCTTGTATATATATACAAAACTCTAAGACTAATTGCCAGAAGTTTTCTATTGGTCGAATTTAGACGACGTATTTTAATTTTAATAGATTGAGATTTTAATAGTAATGTCTAGTTTTTGCTAATTGGTGAAATTTTGAGATTCTAAATTTTGTATTGGTCAAGAATTTACTAGTAATACTATTGCAGCTTGAAGCTAAGTTATATGATTATTTATTTTTCAATATATTATATATATATATATATATATATATAATATAATATATATATATATATTATATATATATATATATAATATATATATTATATATATATTAATTTATTTTAATTAAATTAATATTAAATTTATTAATATTATTACTAATAATTAAAAATTTATTTTTTTTAAAATTTTTTAATTATATAATATATATATATATAAATCTAATAATATATATATATATATATATATATATATATTATAATTATATATTATATATATATTTGTATATATATATATAATATATATATATATATATATATATATATATATAATATATTATATATATATATAAGTATATATATATATATGTATATATATGTATATATATGCTATATATATGTTATATATGTATATATATATTGTATTAGGTTATTTGCTGACTGTCTCGGAGTTGGATTGCAATAAAAATCAGCTGGAGAAAGAGAAAAAGAATAGAAAGAGAAGATCTAGGGTAGGAGGACTAAGATGAGCGCTTAAAACTTCGTAGAAACTACTTCATAAAGTTCTAGAAGGATTTCTGTGTGAGGGAAGATGTTAAGACCAGATTATTATTAAGTGGTAGCTACCAAAATTAATCAAAATCTTCATAAAATATTTTAATTTATTGAATCAAAAATTTAAAATGAAAATCATAATATATATATAATAAAACAAAATTAACATTTTTAGCGAACTAAAGCGGAGCAACATAATTTTTAATCTAGTTCTTTTCAAAAAAATTATTAATTTTAGATAAATATGTAAAGTGGTGTCTGTAATAGTTTAAGTGAGGAGCAAAAAAAATTGTATCATCAGGTCTTTTAACAAAAATGAATAAAAACACAACATTTGGAATTACAAATAAAGAAGCTACGCTATAATTAATTTCTGGTCTACTTGTGGATGGGATGTTTCGACGCAGTTGGTCAATATGAAGACTATCTTCGCATGGCTGTTGGGGCTGGGAACCCCCTTCTGACATTATATACTTCCCATGAACAATCGCATTATTACATATGTATTATGCGATTGACACCACCCTGCAATTATGCGGGACACGGTGCTTAGTATAAATAAATAAATAAATATATATATACTTTATATATAAATAAATATATAATATATATATTATATATAATATATATATATATATTTATATATATATATATATAAAAAAATAATATTTATTATTAATTTATATAGACGTAGGTAGGATTTCTTTTAAGGGGGGGCAAATATATGAGTGATATATAATATATATATATATATATATATATAATATTATATATATATAGATATTATATATATATATATATATATATATATATATATATATATATATATATATATATATATATTATATATTGTAAAACTTAAATTTCTTTCTGATCTTCGATTTAGATATATAGAAATATATATCGATACCGATATCTATCGACATCGATATATATATATATATATATATATATATATAATATATATATATATATTATATATATATATATATATATATATATATTATATATATATATATATATATATAATATATATATATATATATATATATATATATATAACTTAAGTTTCTTTCTGACCTTCGATTTTGATATATCGAAATATATATATATCGATACCGATATCTATCGACATCGATATATATATATATATATATATATATATATATATATATATATATATATATATATATATATATATATATATATATATATATATATATATAATTATATATAAATATATATATATTATATATATGTCAGCCTCTTAGAAGAGCCACATCCATATCGCCAAAAAACACAAAACAGCTACCGGGAAAAGGAATACATTGCTGGAATGCTGGTACAATTTTAGTGCGGAAAATGTAAAAAAAAAAAAAATTATTGTTAATAATTATAGTAATATGAGTAGAAAGCCTATTTAGAGACTTTTTATACGTTACTCGTTAAAATAAATAGACTTTCTAGTAAATTTTGTTGTTTTTTTTTTAACTAAAGAATACCCCAAGGGTATACCGCAC